>JAEMWC010002308.1:0-40798 GCA_016490735.1 Pachyseris speciosa | reverse complement strand
TTTCAAGTCAACTACACAGCTGAAGGAGTTGTCAACCCAAGGATTTTTAGGTTCTTTTAATTCTTGTATCAGGGTGTTTTAACTTAAGAGTCGAAAGTAAATTGTGTTTGTTTCGGTTTTGTATTACTTCACCCGTGATTGGTTAGCATTAATCTATGCACTCCTTAATCAATGAGAAGCAAAACGGGTCATGTGTATTACTTTGAATTCTGATTGGCTCACTACATTCTTTTTGTCTGTGTTGATTGGCTGGAGTAATTGCTTTGGTTTTGGTTTTTAAACACTCAACTGAAAACATCAAATAGAAGTTCTATCTAATCTTAGCATTGAAAGTGCACATTTACCCATTTTAACATTCATTCTTTATCAACAACATGCTGCTTGAATTTAAAATATGTTGAAGTATTGTAGTGTTCAACTTACCTCAAAGCCTGGCCGAGAGCTGGGGCTTATCTTTCCCCTTGACGTCTCATCTCTTTCCGAATCTTGCTGGACCAATTGATCCAGCTTGGTTTCAATGGTGGTCAGCCTCTTCACAATGTTCGATAGCATCTGTAAATAATGAGATCAACTTAAACTTGTTTAACTGCTTGAACAATTTAATGTCAAAGTTTGAGACAACTTTATCGAAACAAAAAAAAAAAAAACAAAGTTTGCAGTAAATTTATAGAAAAAAAGTTGAATCTAGGCATTAATTTATTATTAGGTGCATGCTGTCCTTGATTTAACTTGAGTTTCTTTAAAATAGAACTTCATCAATTTATAATTAACAATCAAATTTCATACTAGTATGGTTTGTCTAACACATGAAAACTTACATTTCTCATAAATGTAGTTTCAGATGGTTCTGGTTGAGATGGTAATCTGGAAAAAAGGTTTCTATAAATTAGCATGCGCAAGTACGTAAACATCAATTTTTTACTTAAGCTTAAGGCCTTGACTAACAATACTGGTATTTAAATAAGTAAATAACATTGGCACTTCAAATAAGCAGACCATGCTACCGCAGGGATGGTTGTCAACAAAAGTCTAAAATGAAGTTGCCAATATTATTAACTTTCCCACAATATCAGCTTCAAAAAAAAAAACCACAACATAAGTATTTTCCCAGTAATCAAATAACTACAGGGGAAATTAATTGGTTACTTAAAGAAAATGATATCATCTAGATCATAACGAGGCAATTACCCGCAACTACCAATGCATTATGATTCAGCAAGGACGAAGAAAAAGTTGAGAATACTAATTTATAATGCTACTCAATTATTATGATTATAATTTACCTAAATTGTTCTTTCTTGCTGCTGTCTTTGTCTGCAACAGCTTTTAACAACTTTTGCCGTTCTTCCTCTAATACTGTTCCTGAAGATTAAAAGTTTAAATGTGATTTATCTGACTATTGTTGGCCTTTCAATAATATTTTTTGTTGTATTGAACTGCAACCCCATTAGCAATATTGGTTTATTATAATGCAGTCTGTTCCACATTTTAATTTCCATTTTAACATGGAACAGTCTAAGGTTTGACTATGAAGAGTGTGTACAATTAAATCAATAGTAACTTTAGAAGGGCATAAATTTCTTGAATGAAAACCAATGGTGCACTAGTGATACGAACTCTACCTTTCAATGCCTAAGAAAACTCTGACCAAGTTAAGAAAAGAACCATTTGCTGAGTGATTAATGCTGCCAGTAGTTTCTGTTAACACAGTGATCACATTCATGTTTGCGAGTTGATAATTTCAAATCCAAACGAAATACAAAGGAAAATGTTTGCAAACCAGTGCTGTAGCCTAGTTGTTTTTGACAGCTGTACAAATGTTAATTGCTACAATTCTTAGGCAGCACATGTACAACAAAGGCTTAAATACATTTTCTATAAAGAAGACCTTAATGTAATCATTACATGTACCTCTCTGTGTGCTGCCAGATGTACTGCATTGAGGTTCTGCAGCTGGAAACACATTTCTGGTATTAGTTACAATGAGAAAGATGTTAAGACTTGAAGGGACAAGAGTAGTGCTTTGAATATGTGGTGTTCTTACTAGGCATAAAAACGTTAAGAGGTGTTAAATTAATGCACTTAAAAGAAACATGTTTCTTCTTAACATGTTTTTGATTGCATAATGTTCATACTGGTAATTACTTGATGTCCATTTGATCACTTATTAACCAAACTCAAGATGAACATTGCTTATACAGTCACCCATTTTAGGAAAATCAGTTCTCATGAAGAGATTGAGTTAAACAGAGCTTCAGTTACCTTTAATTTTTTTCACTGGAGCTTCTTTGGTGCTGCCTTTTCTCTTTCTTGAGCTTTCATCTAACGTAAAAGATGTCTCTGTAAGGGCTGATTTAATTGGTGCAACTTAAATTGTCAAATACAGGTCATGTTATCTTTGGCAGCACAAGTTTCCGGTGTAAATCAAAACAGGCTGCCACATACTGCATGAAAAATGTCATAGCATTTTGAAACAATTTTAGAACTCTGACAGTTGTAGCCACAAACCATGGCAAAAGGTTTAAGTTGCATTACGATATTTGCATGATGTGAGAAGCATAAGCTACAGAAGTCACATACAACAAGTTGAACTGTCTAAACCAGCCCTAAGGATTATAATCTCAGTTAGAGATGTACAACAATTAAACTAAGAAATGTAATCTAGTGTTAACATGATCCACTGAGAGTTATGAATGTCATTTTAAACTCAAGATTCTATGCCAGTTTTCTTACAACAGCTCTTGAGGATGATACTTATGATGATGTTTGTTTGTTTGTTTGTTTTTTTTGGGGGAGGGGGGGGGGGAAGGTGGGGCAGAGTACAAACCATAAGACTGTTGTTTTCTTGAAAATTTCTACTATATTAATGCTTAATATTTACATTTTAATAGCTGTTAACTGTCAATGAAGATCAGTATGCCCAAAGAATAATCCCGAAGACTTGCGTTTATGGGCCATATGGCTACATTACTTTATGCATGTAAATGTAGCTTATTAAGAAGTTGTAAACTACATCCACTACTGCCCTTTGTTTGCCAACTTGGCCAATTTCAAAAAAGTGTGGACAGTATGTATTTCTTTCCTACGTGCTGGCCACACAGTGCCTTCTCATAATTCCATATGGTTGTGTCATTTATGCTTAATATTAGAGGACTCACTTTTTCTGACAATCTTTCTTCAATTAGTTGTATTTAAGGGTATAGATACAGTGTCCCACTAGAGTAATAATTATTGTCTATCAAGCAGGCTAGGGCAACAATGCCATTTTTTAAATAAATTGAATGACCCAGTGTTAATCAAAAAGTACAGTATGATCTGAATATTAGAACCAAAATGACTTAAAATGAATGAGAGTGGATAATTTATTTTACATTTGTATATTATCCATCATACCACTTAAGTGAGTGATCCCTTGTAGTCTGTCCTCACACTCTTCTTCAGTACCTGCATCATGGAAGATCAAACATGTTTAATAGTTACAGTACAACTCGCAGATAAGTGAACCAAAATATACACAAACACGCATACGGCAGATCTAAGCATAGACGAGTCAAAAAATATAGATGCGCATCTACACATACGCAATATGGCTTATTACTATTAGTATGTATGAGCGTACTCATTGTCTTCCTTTTGTTGTTGTGTCGTTATCAATTTTGAATAGACTGAATGGTAAGAGTAAGTGTACTGAATATTCATTGATTCAGACAGTAGTTCTGCTGATTCAATTGCAGCGCTTTGTAGAACTTTTGCACGTTGTGATCATGCTTACCGACCCATGCTAAATAATTAAACTGTATAAACACATGTTGGCCCACCACTATCTTTAACTCATGGGAAGCAAAAAAAAAATAGATTGGAAAAGTAAATCCAAGGGAAATGGATTTGAATTTTAGATAGCAGGGGCTGTTTAATATAACCAAGTACAAGATAGCCAGATTCAACTGTAATTTCGAGAGTTCGTAAGTAATTTAAATTAATACACAAAGTCTTGTACTAAGTCATGGCAGGTAGTGTAAATTGGCAACTGGGAACTGACCATGCAAAGTAAATAGTTCACACTTTGTCATGTCATAAAGCTTGAAGTGTACACTGTACAATAATGTAATAGAAGTAAACATAATGAATACAAAAAATATCAATATACTGGTAGTTGAATTTATATTCATTTAATTCAAGTTTAGGTTATGACCAGACGAGCACAAAAATAAGTTGCTTGTAAATGGTAAGCTGTTAATTTAACACATATTCCACTTACCATAACAAATTAATCTTGCAGGAAAGAGCTTAGCATGTCTGCCCTTGCCCCACCAGATGTGAACATCATTCTGCACCTCGTAATCACTTTCATCAACACATTCATCAGATACAACTGCATAACTTTCTTCGCTTTCGAAGTGTACCAGGACATAATTGTCTCTAGAATCTAAACATTCAGTGCAAGAGTATTACAGGAAAATAATCCCATATTTAGCTTCAATATTTTGATCAATGCCATATGCAGGGCAAAAGTGTTTAAAATCCGAGAAGATTATATGTTTAAGATATTTTTTGGAATACAGCTGAGCTTATAATTCAATTGCCATACATGATGTCACTGTCCATGACATTTTTCCTTCTAAATTTGAATACCTGTATGTGTTACAAGCATACACAAAATCGCTTAACTGCATTCCTCAGACCTCAAGTGAATAAACTCTTACATTTAATAAGTAACGATGTCAAGCAAATCATAATTTCTTCAGATTTTGAATTTCACGAACTTGACATCAGGTTTCCCAATACTAAGTCTGTAGTGTTTACCAGTTGAGTTTCGCACAAATTGGCTGATTAATAGGCTCTGATTGTACTAAGACAAAAAATAGAGGTTGGCATCTGCCATTTTGGTGATAAATAAAACATACCAGAATCACAGTTTTATTGTGACACATTTAACTAGATACCAAGATAACATGACATGTGTTTGTGTTCATGCGAACTTCCCAGTCAGAGTCTGCATTTATAGAAAAATGTTTGCAACTTGCTTTTTTGCTTTTACCTTGTCATGCAAAACCTGTTCTCGTGTACTAGTTTTGGTGATAAGGATTTGCCTTCTATGGATTTTGGAGGTTATAATTCAGCTGAGGAGATGGTGACACCCGCTATCGTTTTCATCCATACTGGATAAAAGTTTCCTCACCCTGTAGATCTTCAAAAATATACCTTTGTGGAGTTTGAAAGTGGAAAGCTTTATAAGATCCTGAATATCATGAATGGAAACAGACTCGCTTGAAAACTTGCACCACCTTTGCACCCCTATTTTCATTATTTGCGCAAGTGTGAATCTCCAATGCCTTTTTTTTCTTTTTGATCCAATAATGCCCCTGGAGGTTAAGTTCTAAAGCTTATTGATTCCAAATAGCAAATCCTATGGCTTGCATTCCTCTCCTACCAAACAATGAAAACTCTCTAAGGGTGACTTCAAAAATGTTCAATTCATCGGTGACATATCCATACAAGCTTAAAATATTCAAAATTACACCAGTATTAAAAATTGATTATGCAGCAGACCCAAAATAATTATAGACATGATTCTGACATTGTACTTTACATGTACCGTAAAAGTGACATTAGGTTCGGCACATGTTAAGTTCGACATTTGAACCAGCCCTCAGTTAATTGTAAGTCTGACCCTCCTACATGTAGATTAAAGCCCTAGCTACTTGCGGACTAGCCAATCTTTATTTGTGCAAATTTTGAAAATAAAGCTGTTTTGTTTGTTTGTAACATTGCTGTAGATTTCTTGAGGTCTTACATGAGTCAACACGATAACACACACAATGATCTCTTTGAGGGTAGACTTGCATGGCATCAAAAAAGAGAAAAAAAAGTGCGAGCAAGAATACATGATAACCAGTCTAGCTTCATGACTCTGGGAAAGAGTGCAGATAGCATTAGCGAGCCTTTGATTTAATTAGCTAAAGTTTGTATATAAGCTTAAGCTTATTCAAACATAGTTGAAATGAAACGTGTATGGGTGCACTGCCTGTTCAGCCGGTAAAATTTGTTGCTCTTTATCCGTGTGCTCGTGGTAAATAAATCCAAAACCTTTTAACCGTCGTTCTATTCCATTTTATCCAAGAGCTTTGCTAGCTGAAATGAAGCGTCTTGGAACATCAAGCTTAAGCTTACGTGCTTCAAAATAAAGATTAAATTTGCACTTACCAACTGTTCTGATGTACCAAAAAACATAAATCAGGTTTGAAAACAGTTCTCGGAGAGCAATAAAGTTGTAAAACTACAATACATCGCCCGCTCGCGTGTCCTACTTGATTTCAAAAAATATGTCCGCCCGGTAACCGACAAACTCAATCTCGGTCCCAGTGTCTTCTCGGCGGGTAGATACTTCCATATTAGGCGTACACGTCGAATATGATTGACAATCACAACGCGCATTTTTTACGTTGAGTCTCGGCGTCTCAGAACGAATGTCGATAACAAATCAAGAGTTTTGGAAATTTTATGTTGAGCCTGAAAAATGGCACGGAACCTCGGGACAAAAATCGAACGTGTACATAGAAATGACTATCGCGACTGCTTTTTTTTTCGTCGATAGCTTAAGCTGTTAAGACGTATGAAAAGTTGTAAAAAGATCAATAAATTGCTCCCGAGTAATTTCGCAATGTCTCACTTACAACCGACAAATTACCTCTAGGGTTTTATGTAGTGACCATGTAATACGTTGCGATACGATGGACATCGACGAACACCACGTGCTCACTGCCACGTAACATCGAACATTTTTGGAGTCGTCGAAATTACCGTAATTTAAAGCTAGGATCTCAGAGAATTGGAAATTTTGATTTTTAAGGTTAGTCTTCGGAATAAGACTTGTACACTAATGCGAAATTCTTTTCTTTTTCTCTCTAATTTGCACGAAAGTCAAGCTCAGTCGGTGCGTGACAAATTCCAGCAAATTGACCAAACAACCCAATTCTTTCCATACGGTATAATTGTAGTCTGACAGACACGCATACAATAACCATATATTACAGTTCCAGGATCTTACCAGGCTCAGCAAATCCCGCTTTGCGTTTTTGCATCTGCAGTCTTTCGCTGGTCATGATGTCGTGTTCTTGAGTTGTTTACAGTTCCGACGAGAGAGGAGAAGAGGAAGAAATTTCACAACTTTCGGCTTTTATTGCAATTCTGGTAGAACAATAACCCCTCACAAATAAATGAAGGTGATAGGCTAAAGTCATGGAGAAACACCCATTGATAAACTAAAACAATAACCATTCATGTATGAAAATACAATGACCTTTTATATGTGAACGTAAAGCAGAGATTTAACGTGGGGCGATTCCCAGGAGAGTGTTTATGCATGCGTTGCGTTACCCAGTCGACTCACGCTCTCACGTGTGTAATTTGAGTTAGCATTCTCATTTTGGCGCGAACACAATCGTTGAGGGCTTCTCTGCGATCGAGTAATTAGGTTTTGTAGTCCGAAGAAAAAGTAGAAAGGTAGAACTCAAACTGCTCTTTTCTTGATGCAGTTACAAAAGCTGGAAAATGGCTTACGAGATTTTCAACTCAAGTGAAGATTTGTCTGCAGAGGACGAAAAAAAAAATGAAGGAGATCGAATGCACAGGGCAACACTAAAATTAGTTGTGGAGAATTCCGACGACGGTGAAACACTTCAAAGATTTCGAACGGAAAGAACGACAACAAAATTAGAGGCAAACACTGACGAAGAAGCAACATCCGAAAGATCTCCATCGCAAAGGAAGACAGTGAAATTAGTTGAGGAAAACTCTGTCGAAGAAGCAATATTTGATAGATTTTCAGGACAAAGGACAACAGCGAAATTAGTGGAGGAGAACTCTGATGAAGAAGGAACATTTGAAAGATTTACAGGGCAAAGGACGACAGCGAAATTACCGGAGGAGAACTCTGACGAAGAAGGAACATTTGAAAAATCTCCGGAGCGTAGGAAAATTCCTAAAAGAAAGACCGCGAGCATTGATGAAAGAAGGAAGTTAGTGAAATTGTGTGACCTCGACGACCACGATTATACAGAGGACGATGAAGGACCAGAGCAGATGACAAGGCGACAAAAGTTAAATTTGCGGATTTTGGAGAATCGTCTTCAGCAGAATACTAACCCATCAGATTCCAGTGAAAGTGAACCAGATGTTGACAATGATCGCATTAACCAGCTTGTCACAAGCGACGATCTAAATGAGATAGCAGAAGGTAAGCAATATTTACCTTTGAAATCAGTGTCAATTGTTATTGTATTTTTGTATTCAAACAACTATTATTTTCAAATATTATTTTGCTCAATACTCCTGGTTATGGTCCTTGTTTCGTGCCATGCTGTATCGTTGTGTGTCTGTCTCTGTGTGTGTGCTTTTCATGTAAGTTTTTTTGTAATAAGCGAATAGATATTAATAATTAAATATTTAGTGCTCTAATTAGTTCTTACTTTATCGTGCCCCACTCCATTCTGTTTTCTTTACCTTGTATTTATTAGAAAAGAAATATTTAATATAATTTGAATGGAGAAAACAATCAATGAAATGACTGAAAAAATGAAAAATAAATAAAATTAAAATGGAATTGTGGAAATTAAATTGTTGTTGACGTTATTAGAAAAGCTGATAACATGTTGGGCCGAGTTGTTCAAAGCATGATTAAGCTAAATTATCCCGGGTTAGAGTGAACTTTGAGTCCAGTTTAGGTACTGTTCAATGAAAACATTTCTAGAAAATTTTCATCCTTAAGTTTTGACTGGAAATTAACTTTACTTCAAGAGTAAAATTTGAGTTACAAGAACTTCTCAACGAGCAAGATGAAAACTTCAGTTAACTGTTAATCCTGGGTTGGTGCTAATCAGCTTTTGAACAACTGAGCCCTGGTTATTTAACAAGAAACTCCATTTGGCATGAGAATTACTTGGATAAATTGGTCAGTGGACGTTATGTGATCCAAGAAGCAAATTGTTCATCATGTTTCATCATCTGTCCATTTTCTTGGAGTGGAGAATTAAGCTGCACAAATTCCTTCACTTCCAGGTTGATCTATCTGCTGCAATGTCTGCTGCCTCAGATTCACAGATAGGGAAATGGGAAGTTTTTTTCTGAGTCTAAAACCTTTCAATTAATATTACAACTGCTCATTCATTCAAGTGTACTTGAGAATAAATGAATACACCTTTTCACCAACAGGGCAGTCATCTTGAATTCTATTCAAAAAGATATTATGGGATGCCCAGGAGACAAATTAATATCTATTGACCCCCCTCCTTCCCCCCCCCCCCTCCCTTAATGTCTTTTTATAACAATAGAATTCAAGATCACTGCTGTATTAGTAAAAAGTTGTTCCGTGATTGGAGATTTTCTGAGTTTGCAATCACACCTCTATGAAAAGTTAAAGATTTTTTATACCCATTTCACCTTATTATAGGTCTTTTGCAATATCGAAAAAATACGCCATCAATCAAGCCAGGGCAAGGCCTGGATAGACAGAGCACTAAACAACTATTAATATAGCAAAGGAGGTTATATAATCAAAACTGCATTTTGTTATTTGTTACATTTTGTTATTACTTACTGAGTGACTACATGTTGAACTGGGTCTGTAATATATTTGTTTTTCAGCTCCTGAACTTAAAAGCACTGCAGACAATCCACCACTATTGTCTGAGTCATGCTCTCAAAGTGGAGAGGAAAATTCAGACAGTGCTGAATTTTCCAGTGATTTCAGTGAAACTAGCTCAGATCAACGCAGCTCCGAAGATGGCCACCAGGAGAGTTCATCAAACGAAAGTATCTCCGCCAGCGAGCAACCATTCTGCAAAGGAACAGATGTCAAAAGAAAAACATTTCATGCAGCTTTCTTAGCAGTGTCAAACAAACACAATTTTTCGAAATCTGCCAGAAATGATCTTATTAAATTTCTAAACATAGTGCTTCCCGATCCAAACTTGGCATCATCCAATTATATGTTTGAAAAAAAGGTGGTTGAAGCAATGGATATCCATTTCAGTAAATACAAGTTATGCGTCAAGTGCAATGTTGAACTAACTGATGGAAAGTGCCAAAATGAAGCGTGTGCAGCCTACAATCGGAAATTACTTGACCATGAGGTAGAGATTTGTTTCTTTATCCCATTAAAGGACCAGCTTCAAAGGATTCTAAAAGGTATGTACTATTGAAATATTATAATAAATAAATGAGAGTTAGTTTCGAAAATTTTACAGTCAACTCGTGTTCTTTGAACAACTGGATAGTTTTAAAAGAAAGGATTTTGTGCAGTGCAAGTCAAAGACGCAACCTCGATGGAATAATGTAAAGAGCATATGCAGACCCTGATATATGCAGAAAAAAGTTAACATTTTGATTCTGTTAAGGTCAAACTCTTATTTAGTTGCAAAATTATTATATGTCTGATTTTTGGGAGAGATGTTAAGGATGCAAATAAAGTGTTATAGGAAAGGAAGAGGGACAATTGACAATGACAATTCTCAATTTTCAGGGCTGTCATTAAGGGAAGGGACCTGGGGCCAGAACTTTCCTTAGAAATTCTGAGTTAGATCAACAGCTACCTGTACTTTGATAGAAAAACAGCATATCAACTATACTGCAACAGGTAAAATCCCCAGCTACTTTATGCACATCCCTGCCTACTTCAAACAATTATGACAGCCCTGAATTTTGTAGACTGGAATAGTTTTATCTGATTAAAACCTCTAACTTGGATACATGGTATGAGTGGACATCCTAAAGGAGTCTTAAGGTTTTACAAAGAATGAGGATTGTGTGAGTTTCACCAAACATTGATCAATGTTAACATTTTCACATGGACGTTATTGACCTTTTAAAGGAATTCCTATGTGAATCTCTATAGCATCGTAACAACCTTAAATAACAATTCTCCACAAAAGCCATGTCTGTTGCTGCATGTATTGCCTTAAACATACATGTACATCTGTATGGCTGCAAAACAGACATAAAAATTTATAGGTGCTTTTATTTGTATCAACATGTACCACAGAACATTGGGAAAAGATTGTGGCCTACAAAAGTCATCATGTCCATGGTCTTGGTGTCTACTCAGATATTTGTTGTGGAGAAGTATACCAAAGAAAATATGGGAAAAGCGACCCTCATCAGCTGATCTCGCTTGTATACCACATTGATGGCGCTCCTGCCGTTAAATCAAAGTCAATGAATCTATGGCCCATTCAGTGCTTCATTGTGGAGCTTCCACCAGAACTTAGATATTGCTTCTCAAATATCACGGTTTGTGGTCTTTCATGTGGACCAAAAAAACCTGACCTGAAAATATTCCAAGAGAAATTTGTGACGGAAGTTGAAGATCTTCAAGGCTTTCAAGTAAATTTTGATTTGGCTGGCACAGAGGTTTCTGTAGAAACTGTTGACGTACATGGTCATCTAGCTGATCTAGTAGCGAAAGCACCCTCGTTGTGCCTATCTCAGTTCAATGGTCATTGTGGTTGTTCCATCTGCCTTCATCCTGGGGAACGGATTCAACGAGGAAGGGGAAACATTCGTGTGTATCCCTATTGCAATCAAAATTATCCTCACCGCACCCATGAGCAAACACTGCTACATGCAAATACAGCAGAAAGAACAGGGAAGGCAGTGTTTGGGGTAAAAGGTGTCTCCCCACTTTTGCGTATAATTGAAGTCCCAGACAATGTACTTCTAGACTACATGCACCTTGTCCTTGCTGGAGAGTTTTTGAGACGGCTTAACATATGGGTAAATCCTCAGAGTGATAATGGCTTTTTATCCGGTGTAAAAGAAGAGATAGACAAGGCTATGTTGGCAGTGAAGTTCCCTCATGACTTCAACCGTAAACTGAGGCCCTTGAGTGAACTAAAAAGATGGAAAGACCGTGAGCATCAAAACCTATTTCTGCATGCAAGTCTGCCAATTGTGAAGCCACATTTTCCTTCAGACTACTTCTGCCACTTTTCACTTCTAGTCACTGCCATCCGTTTACTGACAAGTGATGTCATATCTGACAGAGAGATAGAGCTGGCTGAACTTCTTATCAGAAGTTACCAACGATTGATGCCAAGTCTGTATGGTGAATCAGAGGAGACCTACACTTGCCATGCCCTAATACACCTCCCTGACCAAGTTCGTAAACATGGCCCACTTATTCTTCATTCTGGTTTTGTCTTTGAGGCAATGATAAGCCACTTGAAAAGGCAATTTCATGGAACCCGTGGAATAATTGACCAAATTATAAGGAACTTACAATTTGCCCAAAACTCTGGCTCTTTGATTAAACAAGAAACTAGGGAGCCACAAGAAATGAAGTCCTTCATAGATGAGAATATAATATCAAGAAAAATCAAAAGTCGACATCAGGTGGAAGGAAATTGTTACTTCATGCTGCCATTCACAACAGCCACTGAGCTACCTGAAACTGTGATCCAGCAACTGGATTTACAAGGCCAGAAAGTCCATAAGGCAAACAGAATGATCATTGATGGTCAAATGTACCATAGTTTACTATACAGTCGGAAAGGAAACAGTTGTAGCTTTATTGTGCAGTACAAGAATGGTTCTGATGATGAGTTTGGCAAAGTGAAGTACTATCTACTGGCCAGGAACACAGGGTTTGTTGTACTTTATAAGTATGACAAACTGGGCAACATTTGCTCATTTGGACTCGATGAAGAGCCTGAAGACTTGATGATGCAATCTTTTCTGGACAATGACATTCTTGGGATGCACTTTACAGCAGTAAAAGAAAATGAGACAGTTCGTTGTGTGTTCTGGCGTGACATTGTGTGCCGATGTGTTTTTACACCCTCGGCAGAGGAAGGAGTAAGTGGCTATGTCTGCCCGGTCCTTAAACACTATCAGCATGACTGAGAATTAGTATAAGTAAATACATGATTTTTCGCGTGCAATTTGGAATAAATAAGCACGCGTAAATTTTTTCAAAGAATAAAAAAATTGCACCAGCCCTTAGGGCGCACTGCAATTTGTGGTCTTTGAAAAAATTTACAAGTGCTTATTTATTCCAAATTGCACGAGAAAAATCATGTGATTACTTATTAATAGTATACATGAAAAAATTGCGAGAAAACCTACCATATTTTTGCAGGAGCAACGCACGTTATTCATCATGCGTTCATTCAAAACAACAGCTTTGTCATTGTTTTTAAAAAAGTTTAAGCTACGCAAACCAGCTAAACAGTTATAGGCTAACTAGCTGTAAGGCTACTTTTTTTAAGCGTCTATTTTAGCTATTTTTTAAGCGTGTAATCATTACCTCACAGTGTAAGTGTTTCTGGTTCATAATCTTGGCCTTGTCTATTTTTGTTATCCTGGCGTAAAAATGCTTGAGTATTGTTAAGCCCAAAGGGCTCATAATTTTCAATTTTGTTGGTAATTCCCTTCTCTAGACACCACTTTCTCCAAACAAACAGCCAAATTTGCACTGTTCACATTTTCAAAACTGTTTTTCAGCTCTTGTTTTGTTATGGTTGCGAAAGAAAACTTGCTCTAAACAGCAGTCATTGATTTTGCTTACAGCTCATTGATGTACCTGAACTTTGCCATTCAAAGGCCGCACTTGATTGGCTCAATTTCAGTGCCTTAATATTTACCAACCAATCAGAATCCTCAGTTTGTTATCCTTCTTTGCACTGTATTACCTTTTTCTGCACTGAATTACTTTTTTTCTTCATCATGTTTCCTAAAAGCTGCATTTCTCTTAGCCAATCAGAATAAGAAAATTTTTCATGTATAATTATCATTAAAATATTAAAATGTACAGGGCACTCATGTGTTTTCACTACTACACTGTATCTTAACTCTTTGGCTCTTGTTTGGACATTAATGCTACATGTAGTTGACATCTCAAATTTACCAGCAGCATGAAAATCAACTGAGTCAAAAAAGACAGTGTGAACTAATAAGGAAAGGAAACAACATGATTCCTAAAGAGAATTGTAGGGACTACTAAGACTAGGCCTTTGGAAAGAAAGTCTGAGGCACAAACCACTTCCCTATCTTACATCTATGTTCACAGCCACAAGCTAAATAGTTGTATTAAAACATTTGTAACCTCTTTTTAGATTTGTTTTGTATATCTAGTCATGCTGAAATTCCTTCCATTGAGCTAAATCGCAATACTTGATTGATCCATGTAAAAATCTGTGCAGGATCCTTCAATGGAGGCTTTTAAGACCCTTGTAGGAACCTCAAGAGAACTATGAAGATCTTCAAGGATTTCTACAAATGTTTTGTAAAGATCCACAAACATTATGTAAGGATCTTAGCAAGGATCCTTTAAGATCCTGGTGATTTCCATAAGGATCCTGAAGGATCTTTGAAAAGATCTTCGCAAAATCTTTTGAAGGACCCTCTTAAGATCCGTGTAGGATCCTCAATGGATATTTGAAGATCTTCAAGGATCTCCCCAAACATTATATAAGGATCTCAGCAAGGATCCTTGTAAGATCCTGGTGAAATCATTAAGGATCCTGGAGGATCTTTGCAAAGATCTTTTTAAGATCCTTTCTAGGATCCTTTTAAGAACCTTGTAGGATCCTCAACGGATCTGTGAAGATCTTCAAGGATCTCCACCAACATTATGTAAGGATCTTAGCAAGGATCCTTGTAAGATCCTGGTGACATCCTTAAGGATCCTGTAGGATCTTTTCAAAGATCTTTGTAAGATCCTCTAAAAGATCCTTTTAAGATCCTGAAAGATCCTCATAAAAACTTCAAGGATCTTAAAGGATCCTAGCAAAGATCTTTCTAAGATCCTTGAAATGATCCTTTTCAGATCCTTGCAAGATCCTCAGTACATCTTCAAGGATCTTAAAGGATCCTAGCAAAGATCTTTGTAAGCAATTTCCATAAGATCTTTAAAAGATCCTTCAAAGATCCTTACCAATTCCTTGAGGATCTTTTAAAGATCCTTATCCTCGAGGATCTTTGGCAGATCTTTGAAGATCTTCAAAGATCCTGAAGGATCCTGTGAGGTTTTTCACCAGGGAATGAAGGTGTTAACCAGTACACTGAGAAAAGACTGGGAACGAGTATGAAAACTTCAGGGTATATATGTGGAGCTTAGTCCTTTTTGAACTTGATTTTTTGTTCTTTAGGATACGGTAAAGAGATGCACGGGAAATATTGTATTTTGTCACAATGTATTGCTTCTTTGCGCTCTGAATTTCAATAAAAAACACAACATATTTTCGCCTTTCTTCATCAATGGCTCCTCAAAAACCATTTTGTGAAATAATTCTCTCCACTAGCTGATGCGCGACGGGATTTATATTTGCTAAACAGTGATGCTGAGTACTGCTGAGTAAGTTAGTTATAATGACTAGAACAGGAAAGGGAAAACGGTTAGACTCTCTTAAAAAGTGCTGTGCTGAACTTGAAAGAAAATTTCAATGATTTCACTATCGGTCCCTCAGTTGAGCCAAAGAGAAAAAGTTCAAGTTTTTGCCTGTCAGAAAAAAATATCTAAACCATGTTTTAAAAAATGCTTCAGCAGTACGTATGTTAAACACGCATAACATGCACCGGCATGGAAAATTTGAACTCGAAGGCACAGCTTTTGCACAGTGTTGGCACAACTATGGCACACTTTTGGCACAGTTTTGGACACAGTTGTGGCACAACTTTGGCACACACTTTTGGCCCAAATCTTGCACAAGTTAGGCACATTTTATTGGTGCCATGACACGCTTAGAAATCGTAATTCGGGCCAATACACACCGTTCTCAGTTTTCGCATCTCTAAAATCGTAGTCTGATCTTGAAAACTGGGTTAAACCTAACACTAGGGACGGGCTCGGCTAACTAAGGATCACGGGTGGATGGTGGCACAGAAAGAAGGTTGAGGTGAGGAGTGGGGCATGGTGAAGATTCTGCTTCGACACGTGTCCCGTTCCTAGTGTCAATTAGGCGTCGTCTGTCCAGGTCCACCAACAATTTGTGTTGCAACAGAAAGTCAGCGCCGATGATGGGTTGAGACACATCAGCTACTAGAAATCGCCAGGTTAGTGGGCGTGGGAGCCCAAAATCAAGGATTAACTGTCGAGAACCGTAAGTGTTAATGATAGAGTTATTCGCAGCTCGCAAGGTGACGTCACCTTTCTTGAAGCGATCTGATCGTCCAGCCGGGAGAACACTGAGTGCAGCTCCCGTGTCAATTAAAAAAATTCAGTTTAGTGTTCTTGTCATAAAGTCGAAGGAGGGGAGAGGTGCCAGTCGCGTGGGCTGCGTTCACCGACTGGCAGTCGAGTTTCCCTGTGGCTGTTGAAACTTGCAAGGTTCACGGCATTTCAAAGCTTTCGCGCCAAATCGCTCGTGGTACCAACAAATATTAGGTTGGGAGCGAGACTGTGGTTGTTCACGCACTGGTGAAGGCGACTGCAATGGTTTCCAGATCTTTTGTAGCGCGGTTTTAATGGCGGTAATTTCAGAATCGCCCGGGTGCTGGAGTTGATAAACCGGTGCTTGAGGACCTTGGACTTCCGCCATGTTGTCCGCCATGTCGGCGAGCTCACTGAGGCTGGTACCTTTGTGCACCGCAAGGGCCGTGCGAACGGTGAGTGGTAGTTTCTGAAGGAAAAGCTCACCAAAAATCTCATCATTGGCAGCGTCTGTGACTGTACCACCGCGAAGATTCAACATATGCCGTAATAGTTGTGATGGCTTTCGATCCCCAAGGTTTTCCACGTGAAGAAGCTGCTGTAAGAGTTGTCGTTTTGAAGGGCAGACACGGTTTTGTAATTCGGTTTTCAGTGCTGTATAAGGAGCTTCTGGCGGTCGCAGAATAATGTCACGTACTTCTGAGGCATATTGGGCGGGGAGAACGCGAACCACATGACCAAACTTCGTCTTCTCCTGAGTGATATTTTGAGCTGCGAACAACGCTTCAGCTTGTGCGACCAAAGCTCGGGGTCGGACGGCCAGAAATCCGGTAGTTTCAGCGAAACAGCGCTAGCGACAGCGGTTGGTTGTGTCGGAATGGGAGCTTCGTCGGGCATGGTCGCGTCGGGGTCACCAATTTAGTGTTCACAATAGACGAACACTAACAAGACTTAGTCTTCTTTATTCTACTAACAACAGAACACTCGAACCACAACAGCTTGCTTAAAGAGCACGTTTTTACAATGTGAAGGAATAGCTAAATCCCCCTCTAAGAACTAAATGTCATGCGATAACGCAAGAATGTCCTAGAAATGTCACGCAAGGAATGTTGGGAGTCACCACAATAGTTTTTACAGCAAATATGCTTTTAACATAAGAAATAGAAAATCTAAAGGACGACAACATTTGGTTGTCGAAGACGACAACATTTGGTTAATTCACACTTTTTAAAACAAGAATTCACTTTTTATCAGTGTGATAGGATAAGTTTCTATTTGAGGTGAGGTATGAACACTGACACTGCACTTACACATCTCATGCCATGGGCCATGGACCTGTTTATCTCAAAGGCTTGCACAAAAAGGGCTAATTCCATTTGATGTTAGTGGAGCTGGTGATTGTTTTTTTTAAATCTGTTTCTCATCAACTTTATGGAGTTGCAGAGTTGCATGTTGAAATTCGCATGGCTGGAATTATGCATTTACATAATCACCCAGAACTATACATTGAGAGCATGTGTGAAAACAGTGGGAAAACTATCTCAACCAAATGTCAAAACCTGGCACTTGGTGTGATCACCTCATTATACAAGCTGTTGCTAATGCTTTTAACTGTGTAATTCATATCACAAACTCTAGTGGTAATTCACCAGAAACATTAATTGTGTTAATATATTTGCATTCTTGAACTTATCACCTTTGAATAACATACAGTGTAGTGCACAGGTATTTCATTCATTATAGAAAATAGGAGGGTATAGGATTTCAAAAAGATAAGCACCCATGAGATTTTTGGAGCTGCCCTTGATGGCAAAGACAGCTAGTGTCTTTCTATAGCTTTTCCAAACGTTTACATCATTTACTCTTTGAGCTGCAATTTCACATCAATTTCATTTTTGTATTCGTATCTGACATAATCACTGCTTTTTCACAACAATATTTTCTTGTACTAGTAATTTGATGCAATTAGCTGCTAAACCTGTTATGCTTACAGTATAGTCTGCTGTATCTTCTTGGCCATTTTGATTGCCATTGCAATGTCCCCTTGACTCAAATAAAAATCCCACTTCTGAATTTCAGATTACATTTCTCAACGCTTTTATTTATTTTATCTATTCAACAGATCTACCAGAAAATCAAATGCTATATACAAAGTGTATCACCAGTTAAAAAGGCTGGAACTACCAAGTATTTTAACTACACTATTCAAACCGAGTGTGCTTTGCTGTAGAAAAAAAGCCAACCATGGATAACTTAGCCCAACAGCACTCCCCAATAAAATTACAGAAATACGCCATCAGCAACAAGTTCCACCGAGAGGATGTTGTTATAAACAAGAACACATTGATAACATAAACAACTGTCAACTTCCAGTACGAAGAGCAAGATGACAATTTGTCATCCATTGCATCCCTTTCTCAAGTTGCAGCTGGTCAACTGGTGCTTGTCAAGGGTCATTTGGAACACTTGTCTGCCACTAAAACCATAATCCTTGATAACAAGCCACTCAAAAAGCAGGAAGGTTTCATTAATGACCCCTCTGGATATATTAAGCTGGTGCTCTGGGGGCAGCACACTGACTCTCTTAATGAGGGATCCACCTACCTTTTTAATAAGCTTAGGGTGAAAGTACTACATCAAGAATAATACTTGAACACATCAAGGGATGAAGAGGATTGTACTATCTCATTGCTAGAAGACTTTGAAGACAGCCTTAAAGCTGTGGAGAACATTTTACCTGCAAAGGAACTTACAGCAAATGTACTTGGTGTAACAAACATAAACAACTACCCTTCTTGTTGCTCCTGTAACAAAAATGTTACTGTAAAGGGAAAGATCACCTTCTGTAACAATTGCAAAATGTCGATGAAGTTAATCACTTGTAAACGCCAGTGATTCCTTAAGTTGTACATACAAGACTCGAGCAACCCAGATTATAAAATTAGGCTCGCTGTCTACAATGAGATGGTCAACAAACTACTTGCCATGTGCAACTTACACACTTCAGCATCACATGATGAACTCATTGAGCACATTCTGGATTTAGACCATGTAAAGGTTGTTTATGACTGTCAATCAAATAAGTTGATTGACATTGACATGATCAACATTTAACCAAACAATTGCAACATATCAATGGCATGACACATTCTGGATTTCCACCATGTAAAGCTTCTTTATGACAGTCAATCAAATAAGATGATTTACAACAACAGTATCAACATTTGTCCAAACAACTGCAACATGCCAATGACATAACTTATTTAATCAGCCACTAGTGGCTCTTACAGCTTATACCTCCATCACAGAAAATCCTTCCTTGTGTACAATACACTTGTGTTACACAAATTTCCCGCGTTCAGTTTAAGTAGTAAAATGAACTATGCATGCTTGACATTCTGCCCCAGTTCATGTTAAGAAGTGCTTCTCGTTGTGTTCTGTTCAGTCATATAACAACGTTCAGTTTCAGTTTTTAAGTTTCAGTAATAAAGTTCTAATAAAACAAAAAGACCCTAGTTTGGTTTCGACAAAACAAATAAATATTTCCTCTTATCCCTTGTTTCTAAATTTCTTAGTTTGATAACAATAACAATCGTCCATTTTTTAAATAAAATTATGTTGTTGTTTCAGTTTCATTCCTTTAACTGTGTTGTTTACCAAAGTAATTGTTCCAGATATACATATGCATATGAAAACTGAAAACTTGTTCAAAACATAATCATCCCCCCCCAAAAAAAAACCCCTCAGTATTATGCTAAGATCCCTTTCTCCATAATCACCGCTAGGAATTAATAATTGACAACACCACTAAACTTATATTTTGAATAGGCATCTTTACATGCATGCATTAAGCTCCCTGACATTGTTAAATTCTATACCTGCCAACTCTTTTATGATTATATTGTAGATAGGAAGCCCTCCAATTTTACCCTAACCCTTGTATCTGAGCAACATAATTACGCCACTCGAATTGCGTCCTTACAGTATCTGAATTCTAGTCCCTTCAGAATAAATATTAGGAAATTTTGCCCAATAATTATTGGATGTTATTACTGGAATGATATTCCCATTTCTATTCGCCAAAAACCCACAAAACAAATATTTAAAAGAGCTCTATTTCAGTATTATTTTGCTCAGTATTAATTTCTTCCATGCGCCTATGTAAAACTTCTTTTCCTTCTGTTTCTCATCTCCTCTGTTTATAGTAAGGTTTCCTCTTTTTATCTTAACTAATTATGTATTGTAATTTAAAAGGGCATATAATTAGTCTCCTATATCATGCCCTTCTCCACTCATCCCCAATACATATTCCTAGTCACTGTAAGAAATCTTATTTAATATGATAATGTGGAGTAAATAAAGAAATGAAATGAAATGCATGGATCGTCTTCACATTACTGACGAACGCACTTCATAACTATCAGTTGCTGCTAGTTAAATATTCTTTTCCAGAAATTCAAGTAATTGAAACGTGCTAAAACAGGTGTACAAATGTACGGAACTAACGGAGCCAAAACAATTGAGAGTATTTTCTCTACAAATTTATGCCAAGAATAAACCTATTGAAATAACTGATAAAATCCTCGTGACAATGGCGTGCCCATTACAGCTACCAAATCATTTCATAAGGATAAAAGACAAGTATAATAATTTTGGTATCAACGAATCGTAGTTCATCGTTTATCCCTTCATTTTGCATTACAGTTTACCACTTTTAAGACGGTACTATTAATGAACATTAAAAACATCTCATACAGCATTCTCAAGAACAACAAACTTTAAATACATACGACTCGATACTAAAGAGATGAACCAATAAAAAATATCCCGAAAGAAGGATGCCCCATTTAGAAATTTCGATAACCTGTATCCAAACCGGGTAAAATTTATAAGATTTCATTTGACCATGATAAAGTTAATATTGGTTCAACATGCGAATAACTCGCGTAAAGATAAAAATGGCATAAAACCAATAAAAACAGTGCTCTTTACAAGGATAAAAAGTTTCATCCAATAATCTAGCTACTAGAAAATTGTCCTTGTGATTCTGAATAAACACTCGAGAAAGTTGAAATGAGTAAATTGAATCTTTCCCGCAAAAATGCGATCTATTAATTAAACATACGCAACAATCCTCAGAAAATCAAGAAGAAAGAAAACAAACTCGTGTTTAAAGTACAGATTGTCAAATGTGAAATGAGAAAGTGAGTTACGCATGAATAGGGATGCTTGATAATAAAATTAAAATCAAGGATAATGAGAATCGAAAACGTTTCCTCTTCAAGTACGATACGACTATCAGTGGCTTAAGATATCAAACGATGTCTGGGTACGATAAATCAAATACAAAAGGCAAGGCTAAAGAAATAATATAAAAAGAATATGAATTAACCATACAATGGTAAGTCCAGTTCAGTTCAGTCAGCGACTCTTTCTTCTTCGCTCGATGGCGCCGCTATCTCTGTTTTTAAACTCTTCTCAAATGAATGAGCTCACGATAACCTCTTCTCTCTTCCTTTTCCTTCCACTTTCACAATCGTCTTTTGAAGAAAATACACCACATTTTTTATTTTAAAACGAGACATGTTTCGACTGTTCTTCTGTTGAAATTAACACGAACTACGGAGTTGAATTTATAATGCTACACGGAATGCTAATATGCCATAACAACAAAAGGAAACACGGCATTGTATGATTACAAAGAAAGTTTTAAATTAACGTGATACAGTTGATGATTTAATGTAGGTTCCTTCCGTTGAACAGGTTTAGATTCTTAGATCTCAGTTAGTTGGAAGCTGGTGGAGGCGTCATCTAAAACACCGAAACAATCAGTGAGAACATAAAGTGCGACATTGCTGGGAATTTTGTGAATTGAACATGTGAGAGGTCCCATCATCGACCGTGGAAAAATGCCAAGTCGTTTCGCCGACATGCCCGCCGACATAGCATATAACATGTCCGCTCCTATCGAAACCTTTTCTTTTCACATACATCAATTACAAATTTGGAATAATTCTATCGTTCATTTTCATGTGATGTCATCAGAATTCTAAAACGTAGACTAAGAACCCCACAAAGCTCCTCTTTTACGGAATATTTTCTGCTCATCAGTGAGGCAAATGTTCAAGGTAAATATGGCTTTCATTCATGAATACAGCACTTTGAAATTTGTTCCATATCCTGGTAGCCTGAAGTACAGTAATCATTAAAATGTTATAAAACCGGTCAGTTTCACTGTGCTTTTTAATTTTCAAATGTTATAGCTTCACAAAAAAGCGTCATCTCAACAACCCTGAAGCAACTTTAGGAATACTGATTACAAGATCTGCTTTACTTCTTCAAATGACTTCCACGGCAGCCATTTTGGTGTCCCTTAGAGGGACACTAACATGGCAGATCCATACTAAGCCGTGTAATTTTCGGATAATTTTCTCAGCGATAAACTTGTTCTGAGCTAGAAATCGTTCTAAGTTGTTTCTATATATCTGCCTTTCAACTCCTTTGTTTATGAATGTTATTCGTGCATGAAAAAATTAATCTGGTTGTCATCATTCAGAGCAAGAGTGGAACATTCATGTATATCTTTCTCAACATTCCTTATTTTATTTCGAATAAATCTAGTTGATTTGGAATATTACTTCGGCCAGAAAAAAAATTTAAGCAACAGCGCGCTTTCTCTCGTGTCTGAAACAAAGTCACGTTTATTTTTAATTATGCTACCAGTAGACTCTTCTAGATGTCACGCTATGTTAATTTTGAAAATGAAATGATGCATGAATCCATGCAGCGAAGTGTAAAAGGAAGATTATTTTGGATGGACGCAGAGCCGCGATACTTGTTTTGAGACCACTAAAATCATTTTTTGTGTGTGTGTGTATTTTTAGTTCGTGTTATTTGAAGGGTCGGAGGCGTAACGTGAAAACCACCTATTGAATAAAGTCGTTCAAGCAGAAATTACGTAACATAGAGGGGAAGAGCTATCCCTTTTTATATGCAGTGTCCTTGTTTAAACCGTGATAGGGTCTATCACGCTGACCAACCACAGTGGACAAAAACAATGGCAGTTGCTAAGACAACAAAAATCTTCTGTTCGAGGCGAGTCAATGCATCATCATTGTTTCTCTATTACGGTACTTTGACAAATGCAAAATTTGCAATTAATCTACTCTATAGATAGCACTAAAATTTCGCAAAAAAGGCACTCAATATATTATACAGACAGAATATTTCGCAGAGATTGAAATTTCATTACCGGCGAAGTAGTCAATCAATACATTATACAGAGAGATTATTTCGCAGTTATTGACATTTCAATAACGGCGAAGTAGTCAATCAACATCTTATACAGAGAGAAGATTTCGCAGTTAGTGTAATTTCATTAACGGCGAAGTAGTCAATCACGATTATAGAATAGAAGGGATATTTCGCAGTTAGTGTAATTTCATTAACGGCGAAGTTGTCGATCACAATAATAGAATAGAAGGGATATTTCGCAGTTAGTGTAATTTCATTAACGGCGAAGTAGTCAATCACGATTATAGAATAGAAGGGATATTTCGCAGTTAGTGTAATTTCATTAACGGCGAAGTTGTCAATCTCAATAATAGAATAGAAGGAATATTTCGCAGTTAGTGTAATTTCATTAACGGCGAAGTAGTCAATCACAATTATAGAATAGAAGGGATATTTCGCAGTTAGTGTAATTTCATTAACGGCGAAGTAGTCGATCACAATAATAGAATAGACGGGATATTTCGCAGTTAGTGTAATTTCATTAACGGCGAAGTTGTCAGTCTCAATAATAGAATAGAGGGTATATTTCGCAGTTAGTGTAATTTCATTAACGGCGAAGTAGTCGATCTCAATAATAGAATAGAAGGAATATTTCGCAGTTAGTGTAATTTCATTAACGGCGAAGTAGTCAATCACAATTATAAAATAGAAGGGATATTTCGCAGTTAGTGTAATTTCATTAACGGCGAAGTAGTCAATCACAATTATAAAATAGAAGGGATATTTCGCAGTTAGTGTAATTTCATTAACGGCGAAGTAGTCAATCACAATTATAAAATAGAAGGGATATTTCGCAGTTAGTGTAATTTCATTAACGGCGAAGTAGTCGATCACAATTATAGAATAGAAGGGATATTTCGCAGTTAGTGTAATTTCATTAACGGCGAAGTAGTCGATCACAATAATAGAATAGAAGGGATATTTCGCAGTTAGTGTAATTTCATTAACGGCGAAGTTGTCAATCTCAATAATAGAATAGAGGCTATATTTCGCAGTTAGTGTAATTTCATTAACGGCGAAGTAGTCGATCACAATAATAGAATAGACGGGATATTTCGCAGTTAGTGTAATTTCATTAACGGCGAAGTTGTCAATCTCAATAATAGAATAGAGGCTATATTTCGCAGTTAGTGTAATTTCATTAACGGCGAAGTAGTCGATCTCAATAATAGAATAGAAGGAATATTTCGCAGTTAGTGTAATTTCATTAACGGCGAAGTAGTCGATCTCAATAATAGAATAGAAGAGATATTTCGCAGTTAGTGTAATTTCATTAACGGCGAAGTAGTCGATCTCAATAATAGAATAGAAGGAATATTTCGCAGTTAGTGTAATTTCATTAACGGCGAAGTAGTCGATCTCAATAATAGAATAGAGGGTATATTTCGCAGTTAGTGTAATTTCATTAACGGCGAAGTTGTCAATTTCAATAATAGAATAGAGGGTATATTTCGCAGTTAGTGTAATTTCATTAACGGCGAAGTTGTCGATCTCAATAATAGAATAGAGGGTATATTTCGCAGTTAGTGTAATTTCATTAACGGCGAAGTTGTCGATCTCAATAATAGAATAGAGGGTATATTTCGCAGTTAGTGTAATTTCATTAACGGCGAAGTTGTCGATCTCAATAATAGAATAGAGGGAATATTTCGCAGTTAGTGTAATTTCATTAACGGCGAAGTTGTCGATCTCAATAATAGAATAGAGGGAATATTTCGCAGTTAGTGCAATTTCGTGAACGGCGAAGTTGTCGGGTATATTTCGCAGTTAGTATAATTTCATTAATTGCGAAGTAGTCGATCACAGTTATAGAATGGAAGAGTATTTCGCAATTAGTGTAATTTCATTCACTGCGAAGAAGTCGATCTTGAAATAGAATGGAGGTTATATTTCGCAGTTAGTGTAATTTCATTAACGGCGAAGTAGTCAATCACAATGACAAAATAGAGGGTATATTTCGCATGCAGTTAGATCTAAAGAAAGTGTGCTTTCTTTAATCATGGTGGACGAAATTATATTCAGCAGTACCATCAAATAATGGAAAGCTCTGCAGTTTAATCGGTGGTTAGGTCTAAGCTCTCGCAAGCGACTACCTGGGCTTGGCATTTTGGGTGGTCGCTTACGGGAGCTTCGAATGTAGCTCAATGAGAGGAGCTCTACTCAAATACCTTTCTTTCAATTTTCTCACTCGAAATAAAACCGCAAGCGTGCAATATGTCGTCGGCTGATTAACTTCAAAAGTGAAATAAAAACAGAGAGAGACAGAGACAGAGACAGCAAAAATCATCTAGAGCGCAAAAATATGTACTGTTGCTTTTAGTACTACTTTTTTAAATTTTGTTCTTTTAATTTGTTAACCATCTTTTTTCTTATTTCTTAACTAAGTACTAGTGAGTAGCAAAAGCAACGAAGAAACTCTCCGACAATGACTCCCACAATTTAACACTGCACTTTTTACGTAGGATCTTAGTCTTATCCTGCACGCATGGGTGTGGCATTGTCACCCGACAAAACCGGTTACAGAAAACAGCCGGAGGGAAACGTTTCGCCGTTAAAGGGATATCAATAACTTCGAAATTTATTATTGCAATACACATTGTGACGGTAATGTTTTGCCGTTAATGGCTTTTCAATAACTGCGTAATTTGTGGTCCCAACACATATTTTAGAGGGAAACCTTTCGCCGTTAACGAGATTCCATTTACTGCGAAATTTGTGGTCCCAACATATCTTTAGAGGAAACCCTTCGCCGTTAATGAGATTCTATTTACTGCGAAATTTGTGGTCCCAACAGATATTTAGAAGAAGCCCTTCGCCGTTAATGAGATTCCATTAACTGCGAAATTTGTGGTCCCAACATATATTTAGGAGAAACCTTTCGCAGTTAATGAGATTCCATTTACTGCGAAATTTGTGGTCCCAACAAATATTTAGAGGAAGCCCTTCGCCGTTAATGAGATTCCATTTACTGCGAAGTTTGTGGCTCCAACAAATATTTAGAGGAAACCCTTCGCCGCTAATGACATTACAATAACTGCGAAATTTTCCTTCGGTATATAATAAAAGTATACTGATAAATCTTTTGGCGAAATTTTATTACATTTCTGTAGATAAAATTAACTGCAAAATTTTCATTTATATATATACCCCTCTATTATAGCCCGCGTTTTCAATATCGGCACGAGAAGATTTCAGAGGGGGTTTCAGAATAGCTTGGTTTCTTATTTCGAAAGACTTATTCATTACGACTGTAACGACTAAACTGCAAACGCTCGGCAATCAGTTGGAGGTTCTTTAAACAAGCTAAATTTCAACCATGAGACCAGGCCTGCCATGAGAAAAAAATTTGCGAAAATCGTCGTGGTGTTTACCTTGCTTGTTGGCGTTACTGTTTTATATAAAGTGCACGAATTTCCAAGAGCAAAGCACGAAGACCCCAACGCAAAACAGCGGAGCGCATTACCTAACGAGTTTCGTCTCCAAACGGTAGGAAATGAAACATCGCTTTCACAAGTGGAACGGTTCTTGGTAATAATGATCACAACTGCGCCATTTCATGTAGACCAACGTCAAGCCATTCGGCACACCTGGCTCAAACTCCTGGCTAACAATTCTGTAGCATTGCTTCGATCGAACCTAAGATCTATGAGGGACCCTGCGAATTCAACAAACCATTTGGTTATTCAGTACTGGTTTATATGCGGGCATTACTATGACGATGAGGGAAAAGTCGAAACCGCCGTGGAAAACGAAACTCAGGCCTACGGCGACATGTTAAGGCTGCAATACACAGAACAGTACTCTCTGCTAGTCTATAAGACTTTGAGATCCTTAATGTTTGCTTCCACCATCGACGTGAAGTTTATTGTCAAGGTAGATGACGATGTGTACTTGCATGTTCCGAGACTCATTTGGTGGCTGACGACCGAGGCTTCTTTACCCGAAAAGCTGTATGCTGGCAAAGTTTGGTTTAATGCCCAAGTGATAAGAAACCATCAAAACAAATACTACGTTAGTGAACAAGACTTTAACGAAACTTTCTATCCCCCATACTGTAGCGGTCCCTTCTACGTTTTATCTAAAGAAGCTGCTGTCGAATTACTCACGGTCGCCTTCGACGATTGGTTGAACTCTTTCCCGATAGAAGATGCCTACATGGGGATACTTGCACGGAAAGTCGGTATCAAGCCCTTAAATGTCGCAGGGGAGCGAATTCGTCTGGATGGCGGATGTCCCCCTGCAGATGCAGAGAAAACTTGGCCAGATCTATACCTTAACCGCATATTTGTCGTGGGCCATTGTTTATCGATTGAACGCCTGCATAAGTTTCACCAGAGATTCCTAAAATTGCCTTTGAGGCCGAGGGTACTGTAAACCTCCGCAATAAACAATTTTCAAACTTTGAGTTTTGCGCTCGTTGGTGGGATAAATAATTAATAGGGAGCTTTAGCAACGAAGACGGCGACGGCAACGAAAATCTAACTGCTCGTTTTTGTTACGCTTTCGCTATTATTCCAATTTGTTTAACTTGGAAAATAGTGGCGAACTATTCAGGCACTAAATTGTTATGAACGCCATTAAAGTAGGGAAAAAGAAAGAAAACTTTGCAGTCACACTCTCACGTTCTCGAGAAAACCTAAAATTTGGAAAATTCACGTTGCTGTTTTGCAGAGGACGGGAAAGAAATGTCACGTTCGCCCTGCTAGCCAATTCCTGATCACTATTTTGGTGCTCTGTTTGCAGATGTCTGGTTCAATAGCGTTCATTCTCATCAGCTCCTTAATCATCACGGGTGTATCTTGCAATGATAACTGTAGAGCGGTATCACAGGGAATTTTTTTCAATTCCCAACCTGGGTTAAAAATGGTAAATTCTTGGGTTATATTTGTGATTTCAGTGGGAATTTCCCAAACTGGGAAAGTTATACCAAAACCAATCTTGGGTTTAATAAAACCCAACTTAACCCCAAGAATGGGATTATAGTGACTCAATATAATCCCAAAGATGGGATTATACTGGCCCAATATACACAATCCCAACAATGGGATCATAGTGGCCCAACATAACTCCAAGAATGGGATCATACTGACCCCATATAATCCCAAGAATAGGATGATATTCATCCCCAATAAGGGGCTAATGTATCCCCAATAATACCCTCAAGAAAGGTACAAAAATGACCTACCAACCTATTTACCTCCAAAAATTTAACCCATGCTAGTAACTCATCAAGCTAGAATGACAAATGACCCACAAAAAAATACTAACAGTAACATGATGTTTAATTAACTGCACTTGGATTTTAGATTAACTACTATCCATACAATACTACAAACATCAAATTCTTCTCAAAATGTCAAACAATAATAATTACAAAATAGATCACAGAATCTTGTAATAGTATCGATCCTACAAGTAAGTTACATATAGCAACAGAATTAGTACCCATGGCAGTAATTAATTTTGTAATTTATCCTTGTCTGAACCATTTGCAGCTTTGATAAATAAGCTTTAACTTAAGCTAAATCAATGAACTTCATAAATAATAAAAATAGACTATTCACACCTGTTTTCTTCCTTTGCTTATTTCAGCAAGTGGGGTTGACATTATTACTGCATAGCTGAGAAGGACTACATTAAATTTTTACTTTGTAATAAATTCCAAGAGTTAAAATGGGCAGTTACTGCAGAGTTTCTCTTCATTGATTAGTCCTTCCAAGCAGTTACAATAAACAAAAGAAGAAGTACCATCTGAGAATTAAAAAAATTATTTCCAAATACAAAACAAGTACTGAATTCAAAGCTTTAAAAAAATGGAAAATAAGTACCCTGGACACCTGCATTTCAATGGGGCTACAACTATTTGTTTTAAGATGACATTCTTAACCAAACACAAGATTTGAGCTCAGTTCGAATCAGATTTACTATATTACCAATGACTTTCCCTAATTTACTACAAAACATTAACTTCAGAATATATGTAATAAAATTGTTCCCCTCTCTTGTCAACAGAAAATAAACAGTTTTTTAAATGGCAATTTCTTTATGAACAGTAACATCACCCGGAGTGTTTACATTTTCCTTAAGACTCACATACTTGTGCCTAACAAGTTTCCTAACCAAAACTGACATCACTTGACTAGGGGTCAGATTTGTCAAGTTACTCTTTTTGACATCAAACTTTGATTTTAAAATGTCAACAGATTTCTCCCTTGTCAAGAGTTTCCCAAAAACTGCTTCACGAAAAAGCGTCATCTCAACAACCCTGAAGCAACTTTAGGAATACTGATTACAAGATCTGCTTTACTTCTTCAAATGACTTCCAGAGTGGAACATTCATGTATATCTTTCTCAAAATTCCTTATTTTATTTCGAATAAATCTAGTTGATTTCGGAATATTACTTCGGCCAGAAAAAAAATTTAAGCAACAGCGCGCTTTCTCTCGTGTCTGAAACAAAGTCACGTTTATTTTTAATTATGCTACCAGTAGACTCTTCTAGATGTCACGCTATGTTAATTTTGAAAATGAAATGATGCATGAATCCATGCAGCGAAGTGTAAAAGAAAGATTATTTTGGATGGACGCAGAGCCGCGATACTTGTTTTGAGACCACTAAAATCATTTTTTGCGTGTGTGTGTATTTTTAGTTCGTGTTGTTTGGCTGTGACTAAAAGTGGGACGGGGACGTGGGGACGTGGGACTCGGGACGCGGGTACGCGGGGACGCGGGGACGCGGGGACGCGGGGACGTGGGGACGTGGGGACGTGGGACGCGGGGACGCGGGGACGTGGGGACGTGGGGACGTGGGGACGTGGGGACGTGGGACGCGGGGACGCGGGGACGTGGGGACGTGGGGACGTGGGACGCGGGGACGCGGGGACGTGGGGACGTGGGGACGTGGGGACGTGGGACGCGGGGACGTGGGGACGTGGGACGCGGGGACGCGGGGACGCGGGGACGCGGGGACGCGGGGACGTGGGAGTCGTGGACGTAGGACTCGGGGACGCCGGGGTGTGGGACTCGGGGACGCGAGGACGTGATAAACAAACAACACCCGAATTTTCCGCTGAATTTGCAATTTACAGTTCTCGGTGGTTAAGAGAAAGGTATTACATGATGGAGTTTGTCAGCAGACCAGTAGCCATCGTCCTTGTTCTGCCGGATATGTTTGCTTGCCTATTTTACCATGAGAGCCCTGGGAACACAATAGCTTCAGCGCAGGGGATCTTATACCTCGTGGGCAGCCATGGAGGACTTTCCTGGTAAGTAACTGTGTTTTCTTGTTAATCCTTTGACATCCGTGCCTTATGCTTGCTACTTTCGATGCTGATGTTTACTTCAGGAAAACTGTTGTCCAAAAATGCATATTTCTTTGATTTTCATTCCTAGAATGTGTGGATATAAACTCTCGTAATGATCTCGAGCTGGAACTGAAGGAACACAAATGGTGCACACCTTAATCAGTAATGCTTAATTTACTTTAGTAAATGATCCATTCCAGTTCCTATCGAAATCTCACACAATAATTTTTGTACCTTTCTTCGGATTCTTAACATGTACTTTTCTCCGGTTTTCACTTACTTTCCAGCTCGAGATCATTACGAGAGTTTATATCCACACATTCTAGGAATGAAAATCAAAGAAATATGCATTTTTGGACAACAGTTTTCCTGAAGTAAACATCAGCATCGAAAGTAGCAAGCATAAGGCACGGATGTCAAAGGATTAACAAGAAAACACAGTTACTTACCAGGAAAGTCCTCCATGGCTGCCCACGAGGTATAAGATCCCCTGCGCTGAAGCTATTGTGTTCCCAGGGCTCTCATGGTAAAATAGGCAAGCAAACATATCCGGCAGAACAAGGACGATGGCTACTGGTCTGCTGACAAACTCCATCATGTAATACCTTTCTCTTAACCACCGAGAACTGTAAATTGCAAATTCAGCGGAAAATTCGCCAATTCGCCAATTGTTTATCACGTCCTCGTGTCCCCGAGTCCCCGGCTTCAGCGCGTCAGGATTGGGGATACAGTTTCGACATGGGAATACAACCACCGTGGCATACCTCAGGGTAGTGTTTTAGGACCTCTACTCTTCAATATTTTCCTCAATGACTTATCATTTTTCATCACTGGAGTAAAATTAAACGCATATGCAGACGATCAGCAGCTTTATAGCTCTGACTCTGATCATTCAACCCTGTATAATAGGTTAAATGATGAGCTTTCTATAGCGACGGAATGGTTCAAGCAAAATGGCTTAATGGCTAATCCCACGAAGTTTCAATCGTTAATCCTAGGAGATACAGATGAGGCTTTTATCTTCACCGTCGATGGTATACAAATCGAAAGGCGTGATGATATTAACCTACTGGGTGTAAATATTGATTCTAGGCTTACTTTTCACAAGCATGTGTCGACTATATGTAAAAAAGTAAATAATCAGCTGCAGGTTATCAAACGTTTCAGAAATCTAATTAGCGGGCCTACTATGCTTAGGCTTTATAATGCTTTTATTCAACCAGTCTTTTCTTATTGTAGTGACGTATGGCACTTTTGTAGTGCGAGGGACAGGGATAAGCTAGAACACGTAAATAAACAAGCGTTAAGGGTAGTGCTTAATGATAAGGAGAACGGTTATCAGGGGCACCCAACGACAAGTTTCGGTAGATATCTGTTCGGTGGAGGGTAGTTCGCCTTGGGCTTTCGGCGTCGATGAAAGAATGTACTCGGATTTTCGTAACTAAAACGTGGCCTAAAAGATTCGCTGTTTGAAATCATAGCCCCTGAGGTTTTCGGAAAAGTCGTAATTTCTGTTTTTGGCAGTCAGAAACGTCGGCTAGCATTTTCGGAAAGAAAATAGTTCCCTAGAAAGTTCGTGAAAAGTTCATTTCTACTTGCATTTTCTCAAAGGAAAATTTTGTTCCCTAACATTTTCGGGCAATTAAAATTTCAGCTAGGGAATCCGAACAGATGAATTTCTTCTAGCTTATGAAAACATCACTTTAAACAGACTTCAAACACCATAAAGTACTTAAAATGCCTTTCTACAGCTTTTGGGTGATTTGGTTCGTTGGGTGCCCCTGGGTTATGATGAGATGTTGCGGAAACTGGAAATGGTAAATCTGGAACAGAGAAGGGTTCAGAACATGCTTATCACTGTTTTTAAGTGTTTGCATGGGGCTGCCCCGTCTTATTTGAGATTGCATCTTAAGGAGCGGACGTCGGCGTACTCGCTCAGGGGCCACGCTATTTTGGAACTCCCTACTGTGAAAACAACCACGTATGGTCTCCATTCTTTTCGTTATTTTGGCGCGCGTGAGTGGAACAGGCTTCCAGATAATGTCAGGAGATCGGAGACGCTGGCTGGTTTTCGGCGCGGGGTTAAGCGGCATATTTTCCAAGGCCGGGCATTGCTATATTGATATACTTTTATTAAAACACTCTTATTGCTGTAACGTTCCTATATTATTTCACTTGATGTATTTATTTATCTACTTATTTAGCTAGTTAGTTAGTTATTTGTTATCTCATTCGGAGAAACTAGCGTCATGTATGCTATATCTAAATCCGAAGAAAAATAAAGTTATGTATGTATGTATGTATGTAGTCCCACGCCCCGGCGTCCCCGAGTCCTACGTCCCCAAGTCCCACGTCCCCTCGTCCCCGCGTCCCCGCGTCCCCGCGTCCCCGCGTCCCCACGTCCCCGCGTCCCCGCGTCCCCGCGTCCCCGCGTCCCGCGTCCCCGCGTCCCCGCGTCCCCGCGTCCCCGCGTCCCCGCGTCTCCGCGTCCCGCGTCCCCACGTCCCCGCGTCCCCACGTCCCCGCGTCCCCGCGTCCCCGAGTCCCACGTCCCCACGTCCCCGTCCCACTTTTAGTCACAGCCGTGTTGTTTGAAGGGTCGGAGGCGTAACGTGAAAACCACCTATTGAATAAAGTCGTTCAAGCAAAAACTGCGTAACATAGAGGGGTGCAGTGTCCTTGTTTAAACCGTGATTGGGTCTATCACGCTGACCAACCACAGTGGACACAAACAACGGCAGTTGCTAAAACAACAAAAATCTTCATCTGATGCATGATATATTTTCACGTAAATTGATGCTTTCTTTGTTACGCGTAACACAGTAACAACCGAGTGGAGGACTAGGTAGAGGTAGGAAGGCGTGAGAACTTGACGTTCTATTATCCTGTGTGCTGTTAACCCAAAAAGATATTTGTTTGCTCCTCTAAGTAGTTAACGGCGCCCTCTTTTACGTATTTAAGTTCAAGCGTAAATTGTGCAGCTTTGTCTAGACAAACCGCCGCGCCTCGATTTCTTTACTCACAAACATACATTTAAGAGGTCCGTTCTGTCAAGCAATGTATATATATATACACAAACTCCCGAAAACGTTTCGGGCCCTAAAAACTATTTTATATGCTCTAGGTTATTTAGCAGAAATTATATATCTTATATCTTGGATAAGGGCTTGGATGACCTTTTAAGAAAGTATGCTAGTTTGCCTAAAAAGCTAGTACCAATCGATGGAAAATTTGGATGTATTTCACCTCTTTTGCTTCGAGCTTGGGGCGCTCAAATCGAGGCTTTTAATTCCACTAACAGTCCATTCATTGGAGAAAACACATGATTTTTAGCGCTGAAATCAAACGAGAATACCCAAACGTGACTACGGGATGGGACGTGAAGAAGATATGGCTGAAAAATCAAGTTTTCGTTTCCCAAGCCACGTTTTTCCGAACACAAAGAGTTTGAAAGCAAGTAAGATGACAAGATTGGAATTCTTTGTGGGAATATCTCAACCAATTGCTGGAAGTCCAACAGTGAAATACTGACAATATTATTTATTGTGAATTCACTTTGTCTTATTTAATTTATTTGTAGAATACCGCAGTTATTTAGGAGATCAGGCGTTAATGAAATGTTTACTTCTAGAATGGCTACCACGTAGCGAAGATCGAGGAAATCATATCAATTAGTAAAATATAAAACTTAAATCGGAGGATGCTCTATTTTTACATCGAAATTGAAAACATAACTCGTTATTGAAATGTTATACTTTTCAGCGCCAGATTCACGCAACAAACCTGAAATTGTAAAGTATCTATTGAAATGTTTTACTCATCAAAAGCAGAGTAACGAAACAATCCTTTCTCGATACATTTTGTAATTGTTCCTAAAACAGCTTATCGACATGTAAACTAGCAATACAAAGCAACAGAATGGAAGTAGATCACCAAGTAAATTTCTCAATAATCTACGTAAACGCTCAACGCTGCCGAAAGTGTGACAAGCGAAGGCAAAAACTAAAAGATGCCTGATCACAGTTTATTGGACACGCCGATTCTTTATGTTGCAAAGCAGCAGTAGCGTGATCATTACAGCAGAAAAACGGGCCATAGTGCCAATATTTTAGGCCCCGTTGAGGACCGGTTAGCTGTGTTTTCCCTTAAGACAATTTCGGACCTTTAACCTGACTGAGGCGGAATTCGGCCTGACCTCGGTGTGAAAACTGTTTTTTGAATGTAACATCGGCAACTGAACAAAAACCGTACTAAAGAAATTTCTGGCTCCAAGCTAATAAGTCGCACAAATGTTACGCTGGTTCCCGGTTCATGGTAAGCCGTACAAGGATATAACAGGGACAGAACAAGAGGCAGACAACCACCGATTACTTTTTAAAATTTGACGTTGGTAAGACGGGAGCCTTACATCACACTGAAAAGAGCCAGACAAGCTACGTTTCGTTTCTTGAAATAATAAAAGCACGAACATTATTATTTATGAAACACACCTGCATATGTCACTACGGTCATCAGGCTGCTGCTACACTGACCGCATATCGGGAAATTACCGATTCCTCGTGAGAAAAATCCCGAACTCGATCCCATCCATTAGTCTTTTCACTCATTACTTTGTCCATTTTCCGTTAATGATCTGACTCCTTTAGAAAACGACGATGTTAAGTTAACGGCAAAATTGCCCATTAGAGAGATTTTCTAAATTTGAAAACCTGACGGGGTCATAGAATACAATCTCAGTTGGTTAGATACGGCAGCAGGAATGCATAGCACGGCGGTTTTATCAGTGGAATCGGCCATACTCGAGACAGGTATAGAACACTTCTCTGATACATAATATGTTATTGTTTGAGTTCAAATTTTCATTGGTTAGCTTCGAGATCAAAGGAATGTTTTGGATTAAAGAGTCCACCACCATTTAGCACGCCAACAGTGAAATTTACGCGCAGTTAAATCCGTTGGAGTTACTCGTGTTAGTGATCGCTTCTTGGTTGTTTTTTTGGTTCTTTTCGAGGTTTTTTTAAAAAGTTTGAGATATGTCGCTGTTCCCATGCCTCCCAAGGGGGGGGGGGGGGGGGGGGGGTCCTCCTTATTTGGGTTAGAGATATATATGCGGCCCCAAAGGTTACAGTTTTTTTTAGCCGTTTTGGTCTGAAGTAGGGTACCAGTTTTGACCATTTGCATCTGAAATAGTTTATGGTTTGTGCAATCTATTCTTGAATGGAGTATGTTTTTTAGAAGAGGCTACTTCTTCATATTCATGAGACAAAACCATCGACAAATGCCCTTCTTTTTTCCCTTTTAATTATGTTTATGCCAACCGTGCACGTGAAATTGGTCTGAAATAGGTTCCTTTAGTTTTAGTCAGATAGGTACAGGTTGCTACGAGAAATTTAATACGCATCCGCCGGAAACATTGTTACTAGATGGCCTAAATCCACTGAATTTGCTTTTCCTAACTGTCTTTTTACTAACAGCTGTGGTCTGGCAAAAACGAAAAACCGAGTGAGAGCCTCCGTGGCGTTAGGAGGTGATATTAGAAGTCAGGACATTTATATGTGTGTTGTCTCTAAAACACATCTCTCAATCGAAATGCCTGATTCGATTTGATAATTCCCGACTACGCTCTATTTTGGAGAGACAGGGGCTGGGAAAATTGGAATAGCAGGGAAAAGGATGGTGTGGCCATCTATGTAAGGTGTTTCCAAACCAATCCGGCCTGTTGGTAAGGCAATTATCCAGGCATGCGTTACTTCTCGTGGGGAAATCGATCAGGACGTCCATCCCGACAGTGCTTTGAGTTCATGCACGTCTAATCGATTGAGGTCGCTCACAATGACAGTTTCTGGGTGTTGGTCCAACACCAAATCCACAAAGCTAATGAGGTAATTCATCAAATCCGCGTCTAGGTATTTATGCTTGGGTGAATTGTAAAGACAACAAATTAGCACACGGTGACCAGAAGGCAGCAACAAAGTTAGACAAATAAGTTTATAAAGTCTGGAACGGTAAACGCCCAGAACCTTAAGGTTATCTCTATCCTTTTGCACACGTTGATAAAGACGGATCGTGAGGGATTTGTCTTACATGCTGGAACAAAACTCAGAGCCACGCGCCGCAAAGTACTCGCGCGAGAGTGTAGGGAACATCGTAAACAATCATTCTATCTGGCTTTAGCAGCGCAAGACTGGCAAGCAGTTGACACGGCTGACAATGTTGACGTTGCAGTTAGAATTATGGAGGAAAATATGCTCTTTAATGGTTACCTGTATGCCACTCAGGTCTATCCGTATGTCATCGCGTGATCCCAGCTGGGTGTCCCCTCTCGTGCGGTCCATGCTTAGAGCAAAAACCAGAATATCATTCAATAATAATGATGTACTTAAACTCACGAACAGAAGAATTTCACAAGTTATCAGTGAAAATAGAAGAAATGCAAGGAGTGTAATGGGTAGTGGGAGAATGGTGGAAAAACGTCGACTTATTCTCACAGCGTCGTGCAAAGATAATTGGTGTTAGCTTCGACCACGCCTCGTTGGACCGTCTGAATCACTAATTTGGGTGCCTGTGCCATGACGACAATTATGTGAGACCTATCGATGTGATTATTGAGGGGGGGGGGGGGGGGGTGGAAGTTCCAGAGAAAATACAGAGGCAGGTCTGGAATCCGCTTACTAAAAGTTTTTTTTTTTTTTTTTTTTTTTTTTTTTTTAAATTTTTTTTTTATTGCAATGACAACAACGAAGCACAAGATATACAAACACAATGCAGAACAATGCTGAAAAAACAACTTTGGAAAATAAGAGTAAATTACTTACAATATAGTATTTACACAAGCACAAAAAAGAAAAGCAAATATGCGATACTGGTTCATTAGTGAGAGCAAGGATTTGTACTGTTTTTATTATTATATTATTTTATTTAAATATATACAGGAACCTGCTTGACTTAGATGTCTGAGAGCAAGGAGCATTGAAAGGAGATATCGTTCAAGTTGTCACAGTGACTGGAGTATTTTATGCCACTTCTGTTTGATTCTTTCTGCGTTCCCGTTGTTGTTGAAATTTGTTTTTCAATTTTTAAATTGCTTTTAAATTCTGATAAATGTATTCTAATATAGATGGTTTGGGTATCCTTATACTTGCAACTAAAAAATGTAGTATTGCTAGCCAGAAAGTAGGCAGTGATTTACTAGAATTTCTCCTTTTGCTCCCGCGAGACCTAAACATTCAGTCTTCTTTAAAACGTGAGAGGCTTGTATCAGATTCACTGAAATTAAGAAATAGTTGTATACTATTCCAGAAAGCATTTGTTACCGGGCAATCCAGAACAGGTGGATTAGCGTTTCCTGGGCGTTTTTGGCAAAAGCAACAACGATCTGTCTCTGAAACTTGGATTCTAAAACAGAAAAGAGTTTGTAGCAATTCTTCTGTGGAGGAACTTAAAACTGGAAGTTCCTGAGTTTCACGCTTAACGTGCATTTCCTGGGTAATATAATAAATTGACTTCCAATCAAATTCTCCACCTCTTCAGATCCACAGTCTCTAATCCTTTCGCTTGGCTTTTCTCAGGGCGGGTACATTTCTTATTAATGAAGGTCTTGTATGCCAGTTGGCTAGGAGTTTTGGGTTGAATTCAGTTGTGCTAGCATCTTTTTCTGATTTTTGGCGTCTGGCAGCATTAATTTAGTGACTTAAAAGCACATTTAATGGCCGATGTCACTCCATAATATTCAAGGAAAGAAACAGTTGACAGAATTTATTTCTAAAATAACTATATGTCATTAATTTTGGAGTCGCTTGTCAAAAGATCATTAATATTCCGCACACCTACATCAACCCAGTGCTTATAAAAAAATAGTCTTGCCCGCAATTCTAATCAATGAATTGTTCCATATGGATTTCGGCACCAAAATCTGCTTGTGAGGCGCAAAGGAGTCTCTGTAATTTAGATCTGACCACAGTTCAATAAGTTCCTGGAGGAAGTTATCTTTTACATCGAGGCTTTTAACAATCTTTTCGTGCTAAGTTGCCAGTAAAATTAGTTTTCCTCCAAACTTAGACAATAGAAAGTCGAAAAAGGATTTCCATTTAGATTGGGCAATCATCAGAAATATACTTAAGTAATCCATGTAATTTTCAAGCCTTATTAAATTCCATAATGTCCAGCATCTTCAGTCGGCTCCATCTTGGTAATCTGCTATTCATTTCAGTTCGTTTAATTTTGTCACCCTTGTTATCCCAAAGGAACTTAAAAATAAGGTCATTTATTTCTTTTAAGGATTTTACGCCTGACGACATTGACGACATGACGTAAACCATTTGAGATGCGGCTAAGGCCTTGACAACTGCGATTTTACCAATCAACGTTAGCCTTTTATTGTGCCAATTGTTAAAAACATTCTGTACATTTCGAACCTTCTCCCGTCGTAATTCTTTTTTGAGACTTTCTACCTTATCGACACAGAACCAAACGCCCAAGCCTAACTTTAACCGTTTGCCAAAGTAAGATTTTTTATCGGGGCACAAAATTTGGTTCGATCCCTTTAATGAGCCTATCCAAAGAACTTCTGTTTTTGTCACAATTACTCTTAGCCCTGAAATCTCACCAAATCTTTCTAACATATGGAGAGAACGCTGAAGCGATTTTTGAGAACAATCTAAATCAAAGTAGTATCATCTGCAAACTGACTTAACTTACATTCAATCAATACTACCTACTGATATCCTTTGATTACAGTATCTTTACGGATGGCAGCAGCCAAAATCTCTGCACAAAGGATAAATATATATGGGCGAAAGTGGGCAGCCCTGCCTAACACCCCGACCCAATTCAAAGAAAACACCTGACCAACCTTATTCACAACACAGCTCTGGATGTCACAAGAACATATTGATCAATTAATAAGAGACGACCCGAAACCAAAGCAAAGTAACGTTTGCTGAACAAAAGACCATTCAATTGTATCAAAAGCTTTTTTCAAAATTCAACAAAAAGAAGCATTCCGGGAATGTTTTTAGACTCTGTATACGCGATAACGTTATTATTAGACAAATATTTTCTGTGATAGAACGGCCTTTCAAAAATCCGTCTGATCATTGTCCGCCTTACTAAGTTGAAAAAGAAACAGCTACAGGCCTTGACAACAATCCTTCTAAATTTGGAAAGATAAACGCAGAACTTCTCAATCCAGTAATTTAGTCGTGTGTGGAATTTATCGTTAGCAACTCACTCATGGCCGGGTTCATGGAAGAAGGCGAATATTAACCCCCCTGCCCAAGCTCGACATTCCTAAAACAGATTCAGACTACTGAGGGATAAAGGTCACACGTGTGATTGCCAGGGCCTTCGAGAAAGTTGGATATCATACGCATGCCAGGGAAGCCGTTGAGGAAAGTCTGAGCCCTAACCAGTTTGCTTACAGGCAGGGGAGTAACTGTACCAATGCATTGATATCCATTCAACATATTTGGACAATCAAGACTGTAAGGCAGTTCGCATCTTTGCTATGGATTTTAGCAAAGCATTCCACTCAGTTAATCACAGTTTACTCCCTGCAAAAACTTATGCCGCTAACCGCCTCAACCCCTACATAGTTAACTGGTGCCAAAGTTTTTTGTATGAACGACAACAGCGTGTTTCATCTGGTAACCATGTTTGTACTTGGCAGGTAGTCAACAGGGGAACGACAGCGGGAAGTGTCAGCGACCTTACCTCTTTAAGTTTTTCTTAATGATCTAAATATTTTCATAAGGACGTTCCCGCTCTTTGTAAATATGCAGACGACGCCACTATCATAGCTCCCTGTAAGCAGCATTTCTGATCCGTCTCACCCTTTTGGTAGAACTATTTTTTAATTGGACTAGAGAGAATAGTATGATTTGTAACATTGGCAATGCAATGAACTCGTTTTTTAGGAAGAAGAACATAACACGCAATATGAGCAGATTTGTCATTATTCCACAGTGTAACAGTCTGTCGTTAGTAGGTGTTACTCTTCAAAGTAACTGCAAGTTCAGTGAACATGTAAGACTGAAATCAGTCAAAACAAACAGATTTTT
>JAEMWC010002307.1:0-40867 GCA_016490735.1 Pachyseris speciosa | reverse complement strand
GGGGGGGAGCCATTCCAGGTTGTACTGCACGGCGTTAGCGTGTTCCTCGAGCTAAAACGCTTTCTCCAAGCCTTACTACATTTTGTTTTCTTGCAACTTCCTCACTAGCCATGCGCCTTAAGTTTAAAAAACACGACATTTGTATCTTTTTCAATCTTTCTCAGCTCTGTCCTCTCTGAGAGCTTCGTGACTGTTGCCTTTTAATCTGATGCTATCACCATAGCAGCAGCATGAACAGACGTGCATGTAACCCTTGTTATGCAGAAATCAACTCAATCCGGCAATAAAAGCTTCGCTACGGGTTCAGCAGCTGGCAGAGTTTGAAAAAGAAAAAAACTCAAAATAATGGCTTTGATCGGAGAGAAGGGGAAAATCTTTGTCGTCTTGTTACTTCTGTGGTGCGCTTACATCGTGATCGGCATTTTTGTATTTACTGCTGTGGAGGGTAACCTGCGGCCAGAGTATGCTGGCAAAGATGAAGACGGGAATAAATCGCGAACTGATGGTGATTATTATGAGCGCCGATGGAGCTACGGAAATTCCTTTTGGTTCGTGATCGTGCTGCTAACGACAATCGGTAAGAAACAGATCGTGTAGCCTGTGCACGTTTGTCAAGCGATACGCTAATCTTTTTTGACACTAATAGGATCCTCTAGCACACTGCATTTTATCCTTTCGATGACGTACAGTAAAATAAAAAACTGCGCCTTGAAGCAAATTACAGGAACCAAAGTCAAAACAACTATCGCCACGGCTCAAAGGCTTTCACATTTCCTCGTTATATTCAATTTTAACATAAGACTAAAAAAACTCATTACCGCTTATTTACCCTATGGCGTCACAGTAGTTCGCTCTGAAGCCCCTTTGTTTGCAGATCACTCAGGCTCAACTGCATCAACAACAATGCATGTTTGCACGACGATGAGGTTTTTATTTTTATTTATATTTTATTTTATTTTTGCACGTAGTTTTGAAGGCCGCCGTCTTTTGAATTGAAATTCAAGCATTGTCTTAAAATGAACATGCAGATTAATAAATAGATTTTATCATTTGCATTTTCACGATCACGATTCCAGTGTCCTTTGGATCAAAACAGTTGTAAATAGAACTATGCTGAAACTTCTGTCTGTGCAGTAAAAAAGATGTTTTTGTCCTCATCATTTCTGTCATATTAGAAAGTGATTTTCTTAATTCGTGCACGATCTCACGGTACGAGGTGAGCAGATTCACAACAGGCCAGCCGAATAAGTTACCTCGTTACTGACCTGCTTTATGAAATAAATGTATGAAGCTGATCGCGAAACAACAACTGTTAGCGATGCAAACGGCATTCATTTACAACAACACTTTTTAAATTTGAAGAAAAATGTATATTTCTTTTAAAGTTAACGCGTGTAATTCTTCAATTAATTCTTTTGTAGTGAAAATGATAATTGGGACTTCTTTTCGCCTTAGAGCATAGCATCTTTCTTTTTGTGCTTAAATATAGACCTTTTTCATAATGGCGGACGATTTTAATTATTCTTTTGTATATGTGTTAATTAGCCCTACTAACCTCACTTTGTGAATGATATATGAAATAAATCATACATGAACTGCGGAAATGAAATCAAATCATTCTTCATTTGATTTCATTTCCGCAGTTCATGTATGATTTATTTCATATATCATTCACATTCATTTCTTTCACGGGAACATATGACCCATAATTGACCTGCTCCCGACGTCAGTGGCTTCATAGCTCAGTTGGTTAGAGCATCGCACCGGTAATCGCGAGGTCACGGGTTCAAACCCCGTTGAAGTCCTGAATTTTTTTTCAGGCTTCTTTTCGCAATTGCATAAATTGCGATCACAACTGCGAGGATCATTCTTCATTTGATTCCATTTCCGCAGTTCATGTATGATTTATTTCATATATCATTCACATTCATTTCTTTCACGGAACATATGAACCCATAATTGACCTGCTCCCGACGTCAGTGGCTTCATAGCTCAGTTGGTTAGAGCATCGCACCGGTAATCGCGAGGTCACGGTTCAAACCCCGTTGAAGTCCTGAATTTTTTTCAGGCTTCTTTTCGCAATTGCATAAATTGCGATCACAACTGCGAGGATCATTCTTCATTTGATAACCTCACTTTAATGTGCTCATGCGCAGGTGCTCATGCGCAGGTAGCCCCTTTTCATATGAAAATTAGTTTCCATTCATATGAAAATGAGTTTAATGTGCATATGAATGGAAACTAATTTTCATATGAAAAGATGCGCACTAGGACTCGTTTTGAAAAAGAGACCAAAGCTAAGTCGGAAATGGCCTATTGCTCTTGGGAAGTCCCAAAAGAAATTGAAATCAATGCTTATCAGTTTTATTTATTTATTTATTTATTTTTTTTTTGGGGGGGGGGGGAGTTGGGGGAGCACACTGGGAGATGTGGAAGGGGTGAATCCCTACGCTACTCCAGCGGAACCGTTTAGCGCTACAAGGATAATTGTAGAGTCTGGAAACGCGATTAAAATCACCGAGCAAAACAGCGAAATGCGGAAACTCGAGTATTTCCCAAAGCTTATCAAAATTTCGTTCCGTCGTTCTTTGATAATTTTCACGCGATTGCGCAGTCCATGCATACATGCGAGACTGTTTACAGTTTCACAAGTTTATGAAGCCGTTTTCTCCTTCAGGCTTCTTTCGTTTACCGAAGTTTTATAATTTAGTAAAGATAAACCAGCAGCACAAATAATCCACAGTCCTCCAAAGGGGTCGTTAAATTGTGTGTTTATTTCCTATCAGGATACGGAGATTTCACCCCAGTTACACTCCTCGGCAAGGTCCTGTGCATTGTGTACGCCATATTTGGCATCCCTATAACCATCCTCCTCCTCAGACTGATCGGTCAGTACATGCTGCGTGGCCAGCGGTGTCTCATCACAGCTTTGGAGGCTCGCTGCTTGGGAAGAAACGGACCGCCGAGCCGCCTGAACGAAAAATGCTTCGCTCTTGGTATCACTTTCCTGTTGCTGTTGTTATTCGGCGGGGCGGCTGCACAAATGACGGCTGAAGGCTGGAGTTACGGAGATAGCCTCTATTTCTACGTCATCTCCACCACCACCGTTGGCTTTGGGGACCTGGTACCGAATAACAAGTACATCGCTGTCCCGTTCATTCTCCTGGGGCTGACCGCTGTCTCAAATATCCTGCACGCGGCCGCCTCAATGGCGCTGGTCAAGCGGATTACCGTGGGCTCAAAAGATAAAGAAGAAGAAACCGCTGGAAAAACCGCTGCTAAAGTGTGAAGCTGAAAAGTGAAAGGGCATCTGATTCATTCATCAACGAGCTTGATTATATTTACATCTAGAGCTAAAAATATATAGAGCTACTTTAGTTGACGCTGGCGCTAATTATAGGCTAAAGATCAGAGTTGTTTGGACTCATTAACAGTTACAACGCATATTAAATTGTATGGTATATAAGCGTATTCCTATACTTCTTACACGTGATGCTTAAACGAATTCTCCTTACCACTTTCGTGAGAAACATATAGAGAGAAGTAAGGAGACTGTATATGCTGATTCTGGGGCTTGAAGGGTTAATGCTTCACACTTAGTCAAGTGCTTCCAAGTGACTTTCTCGGACCTTGATGTTCCTTTAGTCCTTGTGAAAAAAGAAACAAAAACATACAGGGGTCAATCCTTCGTCATTACAACGCTCTGACTTCCCTAGCGAAAGATAAAGCTTTTTCCCGTTAAGCGGGTAAACCCGAGTTGATCGCCCTAGCAACGTTTGCAGACAGTCTGGTGTTTCGAGCCCTCGGCTCGGGAGTTTGGGCAACCACTCCTCACGCTATTGAGCTTAAATAAATTGATTTGATTTTGATTTGATTTTGAATATCCCCCTGCCAGTTGCGATTGTGAAGTATTCATACCTGGCCTCTCTATAATCTCATGCTGTAGACACTCACCTGTAGTAAATAAAGTGTATTTGCTAATTCCATTTGTTTTTCTATTTTATTTATTTTATTTCGTTTTTGTGTGCTGAACACATGGTCTAGAGTGTAGCGGGAGGGCGGGAGGGGGGGTGGAGGGGGCGTCATCCCGTCTCACGCACAAGTTTTAAGAAAATTCTCGCATCACGTGAGAAAAAAGGAGCCAAGAGACCGGCGTCATATGTGGAAGCTGTTCATCGTGCCAGATGCAATCATAGTAAAATTTCGACTGTTTATTGCTGGTTTTCATAGACAGCCTTTATGTTAGCTCGATAAAAATCAAAGCTCTGCAGCTTGAGGGGTCGTGCAAATAAAAACAACAACATCTAAAAATTAAAGTGAACATTATACAAACTATATACATAATAAAATATTTTTTTTTCTTTTCACTTCATCACGCACATGGGTGAGGGAGGCTGTTTACTCAACATGATGGTATTGATGTTGTTATTAGGGTCAATGAAATCTTGTCCGTTGCTGAAGACAGGCTTTTCACTTCCTTTTCCATACTGAGAGTTTTACTGAGGAGACAATGACTCGAAAACAAGGGGCAGATCTAAGATTTACACAAAGTAGGTTGGAATAAACGACCGCCAGAGGCAGGACCGGGACATGCTTCCCCGAGAAATTTTGAAACTGATGCGATTTCCAGTATTCTGAGGACAAATCAAAGACTGCAAAGTGTTTCAATTGCTGAAAATTCAAGTCAACTTTAATTTGCGTTAAATAGAAATAATAATAATAATAATAATAATAATAATACTAGCTATGTCTACGCACCCAGTATTTGTGATTAGGACCTGGCATTCAGGAGTGTTTAAACCGCCGTAATAACTTTATGCGTAAAAGATCGACAGTTATCGATTACATGTTCCCGCAAGGAAACTCAACTGAAAGACCGCGAATGCCGCCAGTTGTCTCCTTTAGGAGTGTAAATTGTGGATTTGGTATCACTTAGGAAATGACGACGAACGACAAGACCGCTCCCGTGAAATGGCGACAGCGACAAAAATAAAAGCAAAATGGACAGCGACGATTGGCGATTTTAAACAAGACAGCGACTTGATGGCATTCGGGCAGAGCAGAATGTAGAGAATGAGTTAGTTCAAAAGGTTCATCGTTTTGTCCCCTGAATTTCGACAACGCATTTGTTCTTGGAGAAACGACCTCAGAAACGTTCCGAACTTTCCGAAATTGCGACAACGGAATCGGTCACTGCATGAAATTCCGACAGCGACGTGTGGCCCTTCCGAAATCGCGACATGTAAAGTTTTGAAAATCAGACGGGGACATAAAGCCCCCCTCCCCCCTCCTCCCCCCACCTAACAGGGCCTCTTCTCTGAAGACCTTCATATTGGGCAAGTTTTCTGATAGGTCAGCTCTGCGTGCACGAAGGTCACATAAACTTTCATTTCAAGCTCCATATCTACCATCGCGTTTGGCCAGAAAAAATGTCTTTCGGTTTTTTTTTAATAATTTTGCTGCCCCTCAATGAAAATTACTTACGAATTAAAAGAAAGGGAAGGGCCTTAGGATAGTTAATCGAAGATTGCACAAACTTACTGACCTTCGGACAATTTAGGGCCGAATTTTTTATTATTTTTACACTATGAAATCCAACTGATCTTATTCGCTTCGCTAATGCACAGAATTCAAAATACCTTCCGGTTTAATTTATATATTCCTTCGACTCAATGAGAAATCTCCATTGCTATTTCAGCTATTTAGGTGGCTTGATTGAAGCTAGAGGGAAGATTCTAGTTATCCTGCTGTTAATTTTCTCAAGCTTTACAACGTTTTAGTTGCTCAAAAATTTATTTTTCTTAAAAGCGATACTAAATTGTATTAGGGACTCTTTTTGCGGTTTCTGGTAATCGATGATGATTGTTCGAACATAGCTTCTTCTTGACGTACACAAAGATAACAGGAGCCAGGTGTTTGTTGAACCAATAAAGGCCCCTTTTTCTAAATAACGATAATGCTGAACATGATTTATGTTTTAACTGGAAAGAATAAAAAACCAAATACATTTGCTTTAATTGTTCAAGACAACGCACTCAAACAAGGTCTTTCGTGAACCGCTCAACTGGTCATTATATCACGCTTCAGATTCATTTAAAAGTCTCAAGGTAAGTACCAAAATTTCTCAGTTGTATCATTCCAAGCTTGTGCGAATTTTCTTAGTGTATGATCAGTCATTCTCGTTAATAATGTTCAGTTTTTGTCAATCGCTCTTTCATAAGAAAGCGTGTGCCCGCTCAGACCCATAAGAACTTATAATCTTTTTGCTTTAGTATCATCCAGCTACCCCATGCCTTTTATTCTAATGCTTAAGTTCTTTTTATTGTGCTGTTTGATTACAAGCGTGAACACAGGTGCAGCAAGACAGTTGATCTGCAATTCAATGTACGCTACACAGTAGCTTATCATTGCGAAGGGTCCCAAAGCTATTTCACTGAATCTCCTTTGATAATCCATGTGGCAGTCTGCAAAAATTCAAAATCGCTCTTGAGTTCAATGATATTAAATTTGTTTTCATGTCGCATAGTGCCACGTTACAAGCGAATCCATACATTCAAACATTGCAACGCGGTCGGCGTTTTTGTGAACCTTTCTCTGCAGACAGATGTAATTTCACCACAAATTCAAAAATTTATGGAAAACTCGTAAAAGTAAACATATAAACTGCAAGGCACGACAGGCGGTCAAGCGTGGTAGATGCTGCGGGGTGACGAAAACCTGTGGAGAATAAGGTGCAAAGAGACCTAAAGACACTGAAAGAATGACTGTTTCTAGCAAGAAAACATAATTAGGGTCCATAGCTTTCATTTTGAGGCTGTGGGGCAGTGTATTGGAACTGAGATGAATCGCACTGTAACACACTGAAGGCCATCACAAAGTTTTTCCAGTGACTTGCCGTGGTATTAGACATTCTCGGTGCAGATTAAGAAGAAGCAGTGCCACTGGTGCCGCATTTAGTAATCCTGTGACGTCATGAAACCAATCTCGTCAAACTGCTAAGGAAGTGTGTAGATGTATACCTGACGGCAGATGTTAGATTTGATTGCTAGTCGTATTTTTTAGGGTCAGGATTTCTTCTAAATTGGTAAATTTTAATGCACTTGTTCATAAGCCGAACTGATCCAGTTGCTGGTAATTGTATGGAGACCCGTGGGGGGGGGAAGAGGCTGTGTGTGATCTGACAGCTTGGGTTGTTGAGGCCATATCTGCCACATCTTGTGGCGTGGCAAGGCTCGTAGATTGTAATACGATTGAGGAATTGACAATGCCACGGCGGAAGCCAAAGGAAGTTGAGGAAAAACGATGGTCCGCTCCGGTCTGTTTATTAACTTCATCTCAAGGCTACGCGCGCACCAGGTCGTTCGTACCTCATCAAGTTATGATATAACCGCTGGTTCAAACCATTTCCAGTGAAGTTGACGAAGCTTTCGAAAAATGTAATTTCTGACGCATGAGTGACATGGCATGACGGAGCGCTGTAGACCAGGAGTCGGCCTGGATTGAAATGATTTTTTGCCTGGAGAAGAGATGCGTTGTGGCATGCGATGAAAGGTAAATTACCTCCCCCGGTTCTCACAGAACGTCTGCCAACCGCCACCTGAGACATCTTGATAGAGAAGAGACAAAATCCCACAGCTAATTAATGATGAGCGTTGGGGTACCTGTCGTTGGCAAACCAATTGGCAGTTTTGAACATCATCCATCGTCAATTCTTGTGTATAAGATATTGCATATATTGCACCTCCAAAAAGTAAGACGGTTACTCTCCCTGGGATATCTCCAAAAACAAAATTCCCATTATTTGCTTGAAATCACCAGTCACGTGTCGGACACTACCCGGCATATTTTCATGCAAGTTCTTGAGCACATGTTCTCAGTAGGGCTTCTCAAGCGTTTAAATATTTACAAGATCCTGAGGGATGTGGCAGTTTTCATTTCCCTGTTAAGGTAAGCGTGGAAAAAGGCAAACTCGGCTGAATGTCGGAAAACGTTCGTGCAAGGTGGAAAAACGTTTTTGGCGTTAAATCCTGGACAAGATAGCATCTTGCCGTCAATCAGAAGCCAGGACATCCATGTGTCTTTCTGATATATGTTTTTTTTCTTTTTTATATACAGCATATAAAAAGGGTGAATTATTGATTGAAACCAGGCCGAATATTTACATTTAAGTTATGAGACATTGAAATTTTATTTGTTGAATTCATTACGTTTGCTTCCGACTTTTCATCGATAGCTAGAAGAAAATTTCGACGTACGTGTGACACAGTTAGTCGTTTGTAAAATCTGACTTTCCCCGGCAGCACGACAATGAGATCCTGAAGTATTAACTAAGTTTTGAAATAATACAGGTTGAGTCATGTTTACATTTCAAGGACACATTCATTTATCCGCCACCCAGCAGGTGCCTTACCACATGAATAATAAGCCAACCAAAGTCCTATATGACAATACTGACTATTGCTGCTTTACAAAATTTTTAACGACCTCGTATTTTCTTTTCAAAATATTACCCCCAACTTCTTCGAACAAAAACATTGCGAAGAAACTGGTTTAAAATTGAATGCAATTGCCAGGAGGTCCACGATTTGATTATGGTAAGATGTGTCTTTAATTTAATTATACAGATGAACTTGAAGATGCAGCCTATAACTTAATTCGGAAATTTTCCTGTTTTATTTTTGTGTTTATTTTTACTGCTTCAAACTGCGCAGAAACCTCGTTCATGTGAAATATAAACTTACTGATGATTTTTTTAAAGAAGCAAACTATAGAAAGTATCTCGGCGACGGGAACTCTCTCGGGTGGTCTTTGTTGTTGTTGTTAACGAGTTGGTTTTATAGCATGAAGATTTTCCGGTAACCTTCCTCTTTTCAAGTACCTGTTTTAAAACTGAGTACCGCATTCTACCAGGTATTTAAGTCCTGGAAAGACAATCGAAATGTTACTCAGTCCATCCGGGGATTTATGCCTAAGGCTACTAACGAGATTAAATGAAAGATTCTACGTATTTTTGTAAAATATGTTACTGATTTATCACTTGCTGACCACGCTTAACGTTCCAAACGTTCGAACCAGGGCATGCCTTCTTTTATTCTTGGCCCATAAGTCAAGACTTGACCTCAAAAAAATGGCATTTGTCATCTGACTTTAGCCGCAAGAAAACAAGTGAAAACATACAAAAAAGATGACAGGTTTATGGTGCAGAAACTGCCGGTGTTCCATAAATACAGAATCTGCATCATTCAATTTAATAAATAGAAACCTTGTTGTTAGCATTACCTGTCGATTTGCTGTACATTTGTGCTGTTTCAGTCTTATCGGAATAATTGTCAAAGTCTAAAACCATCACACACTAGTGGGGGTCTTTTCTAATGGCACGAACGAAGACTGACTCAGAGGAAAATAATTCAAACTGACCACAGACAGTTTTCGTTTTACCATTAAAGGAGCACTGTCACCGGGATTTTTGCTGTTTTTGGTTCAATTCTGCCAAAATTACTGCCTTTTACCTGTTATCGTGCAAAAATTGCTCCTACAGAATCAGTAAGATGAATTCCAATGAAATTTTAGCAGGGAGAGCTAACCATAATAATATTTTGGGCGATTTTTCAATGCATAGCTTGAAATTTTGAAAAAACTGGCAAGTTTTTTCAAATTTCAATCCATTTCCATCCTCGTCATCTTTGATGAAATACAGCAGTTTATTGTGTCAATGCAGTACTACAGTCTTTAGCAACAAAACAAGACCATTATTTTAAGGTTTCCACTGATGCATTGGCAGTTTTAAACTTTTTAAAATGATAGTACAATAGCGTGACACTGCCCCTTTAAAACCAGTTGATTAAACAATCGATAAGCTATAACAAAAAAAAAGGAAAAGGAAGGGAATTTTGCCTTAAAAGACTGACAAAGGAAGCGTAAATTGTTTAATGTCGCTCAAAATGTATGGTGATTGTAACCAAGGCTTTGACTGGTTGATTTAAACTACAACTTTGAATGTGATTGGTTGATTTAAAATAGTACTTTGCATGTGATTGGCTTATTGAACTGTCCGATAACAAACTGTCCAATAACAAACTGTCCGATAACAACTTGGCAAGTGAATTAGTGGAAAATAGGAGTTTTTTAAACCAATCACAATCGAGGAAATTGTAATTTTTATGATTAATAAATAAATCTTGAGGGGGTAGAGTGCCAAAGAAAACACGAATCCAGCTGGAATATTTCGCTTCTGCGATCATAACCAAAAAGAATCAAGAGAAAGAAATACGACGCAAACAGCAGAAGAACGTGGGAAGGGCAACAAGACCAAGGAGGAGTCGGTCAACAAAATGAGTTTGAAAGATAGCTGTGACTTCTTGCATTTCAGTTCCAATTAACTGAGTAAAATCACAATTGGGACGCCAAACTGCGGTCGAAGGTCGCAATAATGGGGAAGTCGTCAGTTGATGCGGCTTTCAGATGAGTCTAAACCACTGGTAATATGACGAAGTTTTTGCTTTTTATTTTTTTGTTTCTTTTGTAACACAGAGCAACGTCGATATTTAATTTATTTTTCCAAAAAACATACACTTCTAATATGTTTTCTCTTTTTCCTCTTCTATTTTTGGTATCATTCCTCTGTCATTCTTCTTGTTAACGAGTTGATTCACGTTTTGTACTGTTTTTTTTTTCGCCCGCAGTTCGACAGTGGCTTTCTTGTACGGATAATTAAAGAGTGCAGAGAGATTTAATTCGTTCTAAGCCTCTGTAACAAATTTATTACGCCCCTGAAAACAGTCCTGGACTGCTTATTTAAGGCCCAGTGTCCGAAATATCGGACGACAGACAGGCCTACCGCTTTCAAGATTGCCCACGCTCTCAAATTTAGACCTGATTATTATGGTCTGTTTATAGTGTCAGCCAGTAACTGTTTTACGCTTTAAGAGCCAATACTCTAGGAATAACCTTCGTTTCCCGTTCTATATCATTATTTGTTTTCAAGCAAAACCAAAAAGGGCCGTTTTATGCGCCGTGGAGCAAAGCTTATAAACACACATCTTTGCTTTCAATTCAAAATCTCCTTTGGAAAAGCAAATATTCTAATGAGAGCAAACCTTGATCTCATGACTAAGCATTTATCTCCAATTTTGCCTCTCACGCCTACAACGAGTCGAGCATAAGCCATTTGATTCGAGCCACTTTTGAAAGCCTGTTTTTCTCTTTGGCGCCCGGATTGCATTCTGGAAGATTTGGATACCACGGCGAAATGGAAGTCCCGCCATCCTCATCTTATAGAGTGCAAGCCATCCGAACCTACTGGCAAAATATGGTACGCGTTGCGTTCTTTGCAAGTTAAATCTCGCCAAAATTGCCTTGATAGGTCCAAGAATCCATCACGGAACGGCTAGAGAGACGAACTTCACTTCTGAGCTGCCATGACTCGACACGACCACTTTTGGCGTCCCAGTCGTTGTGAAATTATCTCTCACCTCTGGCTTCGTTCAGCCTGCCAGCCTGGGAGCTTCTGCAGTGAAAAATGGCTCGAAAACACACTTATAAACCGAGTACCTACCGATTACAACTCGTTACGGTCGCGAGCAAAACAACAACGGTTCAAATTGGTGACGTCACAATAAAACTTGAGTCCTCGGTATTCCAGAGCAGCAAACGTTTCAAGGGAGACCTTCATATAGGACATCTAGATCCCTTTCAATTATTTGCATCGAGAAAATTGCCGAAAGAGTTCAAAGAATTTGGGCCTTAAAGGGTTAAACACGAATGGAATTAACAGTAAAAATTACGGGTAAAAACAAATGACGTTTCGACTGCTATTCGGTCATTCACAAGTTCATTGAACATGAGAATGACCGAAGAGCGGTCGAAACGTCATTCACTTTTACCCGTAAATTTTAAGTGCCAAAAGTCAGAGTCTTACCGTGGCTCATAAGGACAAAACACTTCCCAGGATTAAAAACACTTACCAAGATTGAAAAAAAAACTTCCCAGTAATGAAAACACTTCCCGGGATTAAAAACACTTCCCAGAATTGAAAACACTTCCCAGGATTGAGAACACTTCCCAGTCGTACAGCAGAAGTTCAAAAAATAATCCAGACGATCTGATACCCGAAAACAAGCAACATGATCGATGCGGGGGATGACTGATCTAGAACGTTCATGGCAAAGATAAGAGGTGTAGATTTACATTGAATTCTTTCTGCACTTGTGCTTGGGGGCCTTGATCTTGCCCGTTATGAAAAGTTTGTAGAGTTACCGGAAGACGTTTCTAAAAAGTGCTCTTCTGCGGCTTAAATCCAAATTTGCGCGTTTGTCATCTATCCCTCGAAAGCCGTTCTTGCATGAAATTTTAACCGACCCGTTTTGAGAGCTTTTCAGAAAATTTAACCTTCATAAAAACAAAGGGCATAAGAGTGTAGCATTAACTGTGCCTTTAAACTTTTTTTCTCCACATTTCTTAACATTGAAAGTCCTGAGAAAAAACTGCCATCAAACTTTCCTTTATTGATCAAGTGCCAGATTTATCCCTCACTCAGTGTTCGCTCCTCTTAAGAAGTAAACAGTGATTTTTCTGTTCTTCAATAACAGAAATTAACGCAATTAATCACATCAGTTTTCCTGTTGAAATTTTTACCATGTGTTTAACTTACCTGGTTTCAGTAAAGATGTCGCCTACCCAGTCTTTGTAAAACCTCTCTTTACCATTTTACTCGCCTTGATTCTCTTTTATTCCCCTATATTCTATCAATTTTTCCAGCCCCTAGACAAAGTCTAAGTGACGTTATCACTGTCTTGGTTGTACTGAGGTGTCGTTGATGTGAAAAACGGAGGCGTTATGTCGAGGTGGAAGCAAATTTCATCTCTTGTTCATAAAAAGAGTCTGGTAACCTCCTCGCGATTGGTAAGTATATCACACATTTATCATCCTATGGCTGGTTAAATGTACGTGATGTAATTCGTTCGTTTGTTCGTTCATTCATTCATTCATTCATTCATTTATTCACTTAGCATTCCTTTGTTCATTAATTCATTCAATCGCTTCATTCATTACACATATTGTCGATTCTTCTATCGATTCCTTTGTTTGATCACTCACTTTTCCTTCTTCTCTCGTCTATTTTTCTCTTAAAAACTTGTGTTTATTTTTGGCAACATATTTATTTGCTTGTTGGTTTGATTTTTCTATTTGTTTCGTACTTCCTTTCCATACTGATTCTTCTGATCTCACCCGGTCATTTCGCCCTCGGATCTTTTGTGTCTCACTTCGTTTATTTCTTCAGTCATTTCTATTTCGCTCTATTTTCGTTCGCGAGTTATATCGCTCTTTCACTTTTTCTCTCCATTATTTTTGCCTACTTTCGTTCTTTAATTCATTTTTTCTTATTCTCCGGCATTCATTCTCTTTCTTTCTTATAGCTTCTTATGCTCGTTGCCTTGGCGTTGTGCGATCCTTCCTCGCACGCGTCGATGTGCCACGCGCTTAACTCGCGCGTCATTTCTTCACTTATAGATATTTCACTTATTCTGAATTTTCGTTCGTCATCTTTTGTAGTGCTTATGAATTTCGCAATACTAATTTCACGAGTACATGCCATTTGATTTTCTTTTACTATCACCGGTGACAAATTACGCTAACAATCGTTGCTTTTTGACCAGTGTTGTCATGGCCATTATGTAATTTTGGGATTTTACGTATGAACTTATTAAATTAACGTCTTGAAATTTCGCACCAAAATTGAGGAGTATTTCAGCGCAGCGAATTCGTAGGTAGCACTTGCTCCAATTTAACATTGCGTTCGAACAGCGACGGCCCTCGTGAAAGACTTACATTGATTCTCCTTTTGAGTTTCAAACATAACAGTACTTAAATCTTCGTTGGATGTGTTTATGTTAATATCAGAATTTGTGTTTGTCTCTGTGTGTGTGTGTGTGTGTGTGTGTGTGTGTGTGTGTGTGTGTGTGTGTGTGTGTGTGTGTGTGTATGGGGGGAGGGGGAGGTGCCTTCTTGCTGTATTGTAAGATCATCTGTTTCAGGAAGGTTTTCAGTTTTAGTAAAGATATGAGGCCTTCCAAGGGGTGGTCTGGTGTCGTCTTGTCGCTCGTTTATGACCTTGTCTCTCGCTTGTTTCGTTGGGGACAAGTGTCGCTGTCGCAAAGAAAACAAAGAGGAATGGAAAGTTAGTTGTCGCTGTCGCAAACTGTCACACGTTTTCTGCCAATTTCTGTCGCTTGTTAATGTTTTAGGAGAAGATTGTCGCCTGTTTTTTGGAGCCATGTCGCTTGTCGCTTCTACCCCTTGGAAGGTCTCATTCATGATGTTGTCGACCTGAGAAAAGTGAGGCCCGCGGCATCTGTGAGGCATACATCAGCCGCGTAGACTATAATAACATTCTCTAAACAAAAGCATTGAATATCTCATCAATTTTTTTCCACAACAATGGGACTGATATATTGAGTTAAGGATATACAATACAATTCACAGGTGGCTTCCAAAGAAATCTTTCCAATGCACTGGAAATAGTCCATGGCGGAACATTTTTGACCCATTACGAGCTCTCATTAAAGCGCAGCATAATATTAGTTTAAAAGGAGAGAATTTGTGTAATTTGTTATTACGCCGCCCATTGCGAGGATGAGAAAGGAAAAACGGGATTTTTCTAAACCGCCACCGAGTCGAAAGAAAATAAATTTTGTTTGCAAATCTCCAGCTGTGTGGAGGATCTCGGCTTGATCGCTGTATTTTCATCTTTGTTTCACAGAATGAACTACTTCGCGCTCCAAACAAACAGAGCCCGGAAATTCAAATGTCATCATTTCCATATTAAGTAGTCTCCCAATGAAAGCTTGACATATATTCATATCTGAATTTCATCTTTGCCTAACATCGGAACCGACGCGGTCTGGAAACTGTTGCTCAATGAACTTCGTGTTTCTCGGGGAAATTTTTTCATGCCTTTATAATTTTATGAACGTTTGTATTTCGATGGAAATTCCTCGGTGTTTAAGTTCGTTATTACTTATTGAAATGATCTAACATTTTTGCGGAAGAATCATCAAAAACGTTATTAACATTATTTAACATCGATGGCAAATCCGGTCGAGCTGCAAAACAACACGTTAATGAAGAGTTCTGATATGTTCATGGTATGGCCCTTCGTATAGGTCCGATATTTTGTATTCGACCGAGAAATACGTTTTTGGTATTTGAAGTATCCTAATGCTTTCGTGAATTTGTCTTTGTTGCAGCGGACACGTTACACTTTTACTCCAAACAAAGAAGAAGTAATTGAATCTCGGTGAGTAGCATGGCTTTTGCCGGATTTCTCCAGGTGAAATGGACAAAAATGGAATTACTAATACTTGTATGATTCTCTTTGTTATGTATCGAAGAAATGAATCCTCAGAGGCTAAGTATACGATGCAAAAATTGTTTTGAAAGTCGATTGCGAGTCCAAAACATCGTATGATGCCCAGAGGTATAAGGATATATTAAATATCATTTTCTAAGTTAGAATTGACTTTAAAATGTTTTAATAACTTCGTCCTTGTATCACTGAAAAGGATTTCGTAAAAATCGTTGCCAAGTTTACTAGCGAGCCAAGATTTTTGCCTTTTTATACTTCGCAGGTATATTTATTGTGCTGAAAGATTTCTAGATTAATATCTGGATCGCTGAGTTGTAGCCATAACGACAGAAATGTCAAGATTTACAGACAATTCAATGTCTTTTTTGACTCCTGACAAATAAGGCCGATCTAAATCATTTTTCCTCCACTCCTTTCTTTTTTATATATAATATCCACTGTGTGGAGGAATATATTTGCTACCGACATCGTAAACAGAAAAAATATGACAACCAACCCACGATAAAATCAGCCCCGGGCGACGGACGGATTTGATGGATATAAAATGCTTTGATGACGTATTTGAATTAAAATTTAAAATGAAATTTAGACATTCTACTGAAAAAATTCGTTCGAATTCTGAGTATTGAAAAAAAAATCAAGTCGTTGGCTGACATATAGGTGACCGGAATGTTTGTTTTTGGAATTAATAAAGGCCCTTTATTACCATATATTATATGTATTCTCATGCCATCCACAATGACATCCAGAATGTACAAACCTGATTTGCTACGTATTTAGCTCACGACTATTAATTGCTGATAAGGCAGCTTTACAATGACCCAAAACCAAAGCCGGGTCCAGGCGCAAGAGAGCACTGAAGGGGTATGTTACGATGGGTTTTCTTTCGCTGAAGAAAAATTTACTCCGATTGGTTAGAATGAGTCACGTGATGCAGTAAACCATTGCTTGATCATTGTTTTCCCGCCAGATTTCGGTTGCGTTACAGTAACACATGCAACAGTTATTACAGAGATTGGTTGGATGCCATAGATCCATCCTCACAAGGGGTCATCACGGGATGGGACAAAGCCCTCTACTCTGTGGACTCCGTGCGCCGACAAATCAACGAGGATATTGGGCAGGTAATCATTCACACTTGTGCATCTTAAAGAGACTATATCATCCAACGCGCATGCGCGAGCTGGTCAGAAAACTTTTGAAAACGTTAGCCTAACTTTTTCAAATGCTGTCGAAGGTTACAAGTAGCCGATTTCATCTGTTTGAATCGCGATTTGGCTTTGGAAGAATTATTTTCGTGGAATTGTGATGTCTACTAGCGGCGGTCGTCGTGCTGGCAGCGGACGAAAGAGAATTTACGACAACAACGCCATCAAACGCAAAGTTTGGGAACGTGGAAATCAAAGGATTTGTCTGGATTGTTTAATTTATTCTTCTTGGGTATCGGCGAAATTAAAGTGCGATTATTCCACCGATTCCAAGTTTGCGGGACATCTTCTTCGATGCTTTGCATTTGATAAGATATTCAACCTTAGCGGTTTGTTTTGACATGACTTTAATTTCTTCGTGCCACAAGTACATAAATTGGTGCAATGCACTTTGCAGTTCTACAGGGGAAACCATTGGTTTTTGAGGTAGTTTTTCGAGAACAAGTATTCTTGCAGATGCAAGGATTGGTCTAAAAACCAAAGGGAAACAAAGTGAGTCACTGTCATCAAAAGTGTTTGTCGCAATCGATCCGAAGAGAAAATGACAGCAGTAGTCACGTCAGACAACATACAACGCGGATAAACAGGCTAGACTCACCACAATAGACTCGCTTTCGACGACAGCAACGACAATTTCCATGATTTCGAAAATACGGGCACGTAAATTCTTCTCTCTGCGTTGTCTGAAAGTGTTGTCAGCACGCGAGACTGTTGTGATGAGCTGTATGCAAATTAGTGCCAGCCGGTCCCTACTGCGCATGTACCCCAGCTGACATAGTCCCTTTAATTGGTGTGTCACGCAAACCGTTCAAGTCACGCTATAGCGTTTAGTTCACGTAAGGTTTGAGTCACGCAAGGGACATCGTTACCGTATCGCATAGTTCTTCTTCCATTTTACGAAGAAAACTACCAAAAAAAATATTGAAAACATTGAGAAAAAGTTTTCAGTTACGTCAGGAGATAGTATCATAAATCGTCAAGGCTAATAGTGGCAGGGTCACTTCGAACGGAAGTAAAGGGGCGTAAAAACAGGATTGGATACTCAATGACAGTCTTCGCCATATTTAAGGCACAAAAGAGCACAATTCATTTTACACCTGCGATGTCTCTTCAGTTGATTTCGGTTTTAGGATCAGCTCAATACTTGCCCTGTACTGATATTATGGAGGATATAGCTGCTGTTGCTCAGTTTTCGGCAACATAGCTCCCTTAAATCTGCAAACCACCTACAAGCACAGAGAAGAAGTTGTAAACACCAAGCTTTGCTCCCTGTAGGTTTGCCTGGAGAGAGTTCCCGGCCACAGCACCGGTTGTATAAAATGGCAGATGGATTTCGGTTGCAGTGGTTTGCTCGTGGATGAAGTCACCATGCGGTTATCATGTGTGGCAGACTATGGAGGGGAGATCATAGTAACACTGATAGGCAGTCCTGGCCACAAACGGGTGCGGTACGCTGTAGGTGAGACTCGCTGCAGATAGATCCCCGAATAACAAGAAAATATTTTTGTTTTTTACTTTTTGTTTGTTCAGGAGCAGAGACCGATACAACGTAGAAGTATAAAATATTTTAGTGTACTATATTTCGGCTGGCCAAACCAGCCTTCTTCAGGTAAAGTGAGAATTTACAGAGAGGCACCTAATTGCCAACGAGCCATCCAAGCGAAGACGCTCGGATGGCGAGGTGGCAGCAGCATAGAGCCGCGCAAGAAATGGCAATAGGCAGAAAAATTCTCGATCGAGCTTCAAAAAGTGTAACTTAATGTAATGTAGATTCCCCTGAGACTTTGGTTGAGCCAATTGCAACGACGGAACAATTGGAACTAATGAAAAGACGTGGATACTTCACAAATTAATGTGATCAAGTAAGCTGAAGCCACTCAAAAGGCACTAAGGCCACAAGGTAGCGGGCATTACCCCTTAAATCTACCAAAGCAAAGATTGAGCCCAAGCATTAGCAGCCATGGACAGCTGTTTCGGCCTTGTTAGGCCTCATCAGCATGGCATAGCTAATGCTCAGGATCAAGTACCCACATATCAATAAAACAAGCAATGAAAACGTAAAGCTTGTGGGATGTGGCTGGAGTGACAAGGATACTTCACAAATTAATGTGATCAAGTAATCTGAAGCCACTCAAAAGGCACTAAGGCCACAAGGTAGCGGGCATTACCCCTTAAATCTACCAACGCAAAGATTGAGCCCAAGCATTAGCAGCCATGGACAGCTGTTTCGGCCTTGTTAGGCCTCAACAGCATGGCATAGCTAATGCTCAGGCTCAAGTACCCACATATCAATAAAACAAGCAATGAAAACGTAAAGCTTGTGGGATGTGGCTGGAGTGACAAGGATACTTCACAAATTAATGTGATCAAGTAAGCTGAAGCCACTCAAAAGGCACTAAGGCCACAAGGTAGCGGGCATTACCCCTTAAATCTACCAAAGCAAAGATTGAGCCCAAGCATTAGCAGCCATGGACAGCTGTTTCGTTTTCATTGCTTGTTTTATTGATATGTGGGTACTTGATCCTGAGCATTAACTATGCCATGCTGATGAGGCCTAACAAGGCCGAAACAGCTGTCCATGGCTGCTAATGCTTGGGCTCAATCTTTGCTTTGGTAGATTTAAGGGGTAATGCCCGCTACCTTGTGGCCTTAGTGCCTTTTGAGTGGCTTCAGCTTACTTGATCACATTAATTTGTGAAGTATCCTTGTCACTCCAGCCACATCCCACAAGCTTTACGTTTAATGAAAAGACGTGTTTGATTTTGGTGTTAACCAATCAAAAGGCGGTACTGGGCGCACAAGCGTTCCTTCCCTTTCGTTGCCGCTTGTTTCGTATCTTTGCCTGCTGAGATTCTTTTTTTTTTTTTTTTGCATAAAAATTCCGATGCTAAATGTACGTTCATACAATGTATGGCCGTTCGTTCAACGAATCAAGATCGCTGCGGTTCATCGCGGACACTGTCATCAAAAGCGATTAAAATTTCAAGAATTAGCGGCCTATTTCTCGACGACAATGCAAAGTGTACAAGTAGGCGAATAGCGTAGTCGCTAGCCAGTAGTCGCTTGGCAAGCGTAAGGAATTAAAGGCTGGTGCGGTTGATCGAACAAGTTTCGACAAAGCCGCTCATTATAAACAACCACGAGGACGGAAACAAAACATGGTAGCTTATCGAAAATCGCTCCTCGCCTTTGAAATAAATAAATTGACAAACGTTCGATGGGAACACTAGAAAAACTCCAAGGAAACATCCGAAGTGAAATACGTGTATAATTTGGATAGAAACGTCGACGAGATGATCTTCACTCTTCGGCCAAAAATAGCACAAAGAAAACATCGAATTAAAAATAGACTTGACAGACAACGCGCGTGAGAACAGAAAATTTGCATACCATAACGAATTACACACATTTGTGTCTCTAGTTTGGAGGAGTTCTTTGTAAAATTTATTCCTAAGAACGGTCGAAGAAAACCCTGTTTCAATAACGAAATAAAGTTACGAACGAGCACCATAAGAGTGAACATTAAGGTAGGCCCACACGAGGGGATTTGTTGCAGGGACATGTTGCTGCAAAATGTAGCAGCGACTATGGAGGCCCGTTCTGGTCAAAATGGTGCATATAATTTTTAACTGTGCATGAATTAATTTTACACGTTGATAGAATTAATATTTTGCATTTCTAAAACAATTTGTTTAACCGCCAAATTAATTTTACCATACCTATTAATTATATTTTTAGAAGACTTATATTTTGTGTGTTTGTAATTATTTTTGTGTATGTTTGGAATTAATTTTGTGTGTGTTTTTGGAATTAATTTTGTGTGTGTTTGGAATTAATTTTGTGTGTGTTTTTGGAATTAATTTTGTGTGTGTTTGGAATTAATTTTGTGTGTGTTTGGGGTTTCTCAAAATCCTTTACCCATAACACCTTGCGGTAGTTCTGGAAATGCGGTAGTTCTGGAAATGGTGCTGCGAAACAAAGATGGCGACGTCCGAACAAGTGAAAGAAATCGCACAAGCTGCAATAGACAGTATTAATCAGCTGTCCTCGTTAATTGCGCACGGACCATCAACGACAAGAATTCCTAGTAACGAACGTCAACCAACAACATCGGAGACGACTTTCGTTCGCCAAACCCAGCCAGCTAATAGCGCACTAACAGAATTGCAGAGGAGGTTTCCGACAGTTTCAAGAGGAAGATACAGAAGACCTTCTAATTCTAGCTCGCGGCCGTATCCAGTCGTTCAGAATGTAAGGCGTCCTGCTGGTCGACCGTTGGCATCTGAGATAGTTTCAAAGGATGTTATGATACTAGAAATGGGAAGAGAGAAAATACCGACGAAAGCAGAAAAGCTTGATTTAGAGAGAAGTGGACAAATTATATCAGGCGTTGACATTGATAGAAAATGGGATGCCAAAAAACTTCAGCAAGAGTTAGCGAAATTATTGACAGGTGAAATGGAGGGCTTGTATTTCGAAATAGTAAAGAACTCTGGTGGTACTTTGCTAAGACCGAACATCCAGGCTGAAATCGATTGCTCCATCTGGTTGGATCTATTTAAGACTCCTGGAGGAACTGCCATCCATGATTGATCCCAGTGATAATCAACTAGAAGTTCCTGTGTTTGAAGTCCCTGAATCTGACATGCTTTCAAGTGATGCTAGTGGTAGAGACGACTTGTTTTGTAATATCATGGATTTGACAAAAGATTCTGATGCGAGTGTCCAATTGTCTCGACATATGTCAGACACCAATGCTGATGCCTCTAATACAAATGCAGGATCAGTGTTCAGTACAAGTAAGAGTCAGCCACCCTCGAGTTCATTTGATATCCAGTCAGTAATCAAAGGTGGTAAAGATCAGGGTTTGACTGACCCTGTAGAAGTGCTTAAATTTCTGCAAAAAGAGATTGTAACTGGCCGAGCCTTAGAAGTTACAAGCTGCGAAGAAACCATCGCGGGAGAAACAAATTACATTACTGTTGACAGGGCAAATATATTAGAAACAACAATTAGTGAACTAGAATACACTACAAATTATAGACCGACATTTCAGGTGGACTTCATGGGAGAAGAATGTGTTGATCACGGTGGGCCACGTAAGGAATGGATAAGACTAATGAATCAAGCCATTAAAGAAAAGTACTTTGACCATGGCTTGAGGTCATTATTAGCACAAAATTACTACTTTGTTGGAGTGATGATGGCAGTTGCCATGCTTCAAAACGGGCAATTGCCTGTATTTGTAGAGGAGAGCACTCTGCAGCAAATTGTTTCTTTAGGAGAGTGTTTTGACCCTTGTGCCAATGTTGGTTCATCTCCTGAGACCCCAAGCACGGGCAAGTTGAGTGTACAAATGTTACTTCACATTTTGAAGCCTAACTTTTCAGAGGAGGGTTCTAATACCCTGAAAAAGGAAAAAGAAGTTTATCAACCCCTTGTCAAGTATGTTCGAGAAGTGGCAGCTTCTAGGAGGGTGTGTGGGCAGACTACCCTTGATTTGAGTCACATACTTCAGTTTGCAACTGGTACTGCAGAGGAGCCTGTCCTTGGTTTCAGCCTTGTACCATCACTGGAGTTTATACTACCCACAGAAATCGTGAAAGTTGCAAGTCAGGAAGGACTCAATGATGAGCAGAAGAAAGGAGAGAGTGATAAGCAGCAGGAAGAACAAAGGGAAGAGCAGCACCCACCTGTGGAGGGCGGCTTCCTCCCTTTAGCTCATACCTGTACCAACTTGCTCGAGCTTCCCAGGCCAACTGAGAAAGTTCCTCTGCCTCCTATGGATAGATTATTTGCTCTCTATGACTTAGCATTCTCACAGTGTTAATTTGGCAAGAAGTAAATGGCCTGCAGTCTATGGCCGATGTTGCCATTTTTGACTTTAAAGTTGTAAGACTGCTAATGAGGTGCTGTTTTTCTTGACAAACATTGAGTTATGGAGGTTGAGTTCTTTTGGTCTTAATGGGTTTTTTGAAAAGTGTAGGAAGGTACAATTTTGTGGTGTCCATTTCCTAATTATTGTCTAATTAGTAGACTCTGTTGCATTGGAGAAAAGTGAACTTTGGTATGTAGCATCTTGCTGAGAAGCTTTTATTTCAATAAACTCATTGGTTAAGGTGATAGATTATTGATTTAAGTTGACATTTTAATAAGATTTAATGTATCAGTTAATATTATTTTATGCAGATGCATGCAAGACAAGACACAAATTTAATTGGTGGGTCAGAAAATACATAAAGCTAAGGTTCCATCAATGTTTTTCTGTATTCCAGACAGTCAAAATTCCCCATTGTCATCAATATTTTGAACTTGACAGTGTTGCCAAGCAATAAATTTAAGTCAAAGAAACCTTAATTTAAGTTCTATACGTCATTATATATTGATGGGTTTATACACATGCACTGTTGTGTTTCTTGTTGCCAGTTTGAGTTTAGGTTTGATTGACCTCAGTGCAATAACTGTACTCAAACTGAATGATGTTATTCATTTTATGTTGCTGTTAATAAAAGTAAAGAACTAAGTTAATGCAATAAATCTGTTCAGAGTTTTCTATGACCCATACTGTTATAATTTATGGATGAAAGCAATGATCTATCAAAGTCAATTGAACAGAGCATCACCACCCTATTTTATTAAAATTTATACCAGGAAAAGCCTGTGACTAGGGATAATTAAACTTAATATTCCAATGATATATAGATCTATTCTATCTATGATTCATAGATCTATCTATGAACGATGTCGATAGCAAAAAAAGGAGAAAGATTAACAAAGCGAGGCATTTTAATACTGGATACAACTTGATTTGAAACTCTTGTTTGTTGTCAACGAAATTCATGAAACTGCATCGCCTTTGTCACGAACAGTCAGGCGTAACAATTCTTATATAACGTTTGGTAACGAAGTTTTCGTTTTGTTTGTATAGATAGTATTTGAATTCAACTTGATTTTCCGGTTTTTATATTATGATCAAATTACTTGTATATATTTTCATGACACGTGTAATTTTAGAGCGGATATGTTTTTTCGATAAATCAATAAACGGATGCACAAATTTACGACTGTAGTTACAAGTTCTTAACAGCCTTTGTGGCAGATCAAATGGTTAATCCATTTAACCACAGGTAAACTCCTTCCAACTGCTTTCCTTTAGCATCCCTATTAGGGATAAACCTTTCTATAGGGGGCAGGCAGGAAGGCAATTACCCCCTCCCCTCTAAAAGAAGTTGTGAACAGCAAAACATCTTGCACGTCAAAATAATGTTTCAATTTTAATGATCAAGTGAAGAAGTAAAGGGAGAAACTGGTGAATTTGTTGCCCAGAATATCTGCTCCTATGGGTAAGAAAAAAATTTATTATAGTGGCACTGTTTGGTTCTTCCTTTTAGGCCTCAAGAGACTTCACTCGAGGTCAGAAACATGTTAATGATATCAATACATTGCAGGAAGAGATCTTTTCCGCCATTTCCATCATCTGACAGAGGATCTGGTAGCTGTGCAAGCTGTTCATCTGAAAGGCTGATTAATGGTGGTGAAATATCTACCTGGTAATCTTCATCTTCTACTGTTTGCACACCATTAGGATCTACTCCAAAGTGATCAATTTCAGCCTCACTTAATGCAGTATGTCCAGAATATAAGTTCTCTAGCATACCCTTCTCCCACATTTGAAGTGGTGACAGGTTCCTTTCGGTTGACACTGGCCGATTATTCATTTGCCTGACAAGCTCCCCTAGAGAATTTTCTATTCTTGAAATGTAGACATGGTGTAGGCTGAAAATATGCAGATCATTAAGGACATCCAAGTTGCCTTCATCTTCCAAATGCAGAAAAATGCGGACATAGAAAACTAACACTCCTGAATAAACATCGCGATGTGTTCTCTCGACCCTGGAGTTATGGACAGACGATCCAGTGATAATGCTGCCTCTTCCTGGTCCGCGATGTTGTATCATATGAGCAGCAACAAGATAATTCTCCATACCATAGTCTGAACGCACTCGTGAGGGTAATCCCCATCTCTGCACTGCATTCTGAAATAAAGAAAGCACTGTTTCTGCTTTGTTATTGTTGCGACAAGCAGCATACAAAATTAACCTGGTCTTCCCATCAATGCAGACATGTGTTATCAGTTTATACCTGATTAATTTGTGTCCTGTATCTATATGCCATAGGCTACTGGGGGTTGGTACGTAATACTTTCTACGATGAATGGTCATTCTCCAGCGTAAGGCAGTTCCAACAGGATCAACACGTCGTAGACATTCAGTGACTCTCCATCTCTGAACATTCAAGCCTCTACTCCTTAGTGCACCTATACATCGTCTTCTTCCAATGTTAGGAGTTAGAATTCCTGTTGTTGCACTGCCAGTTATACTTCTGTACATTTCATCCAATTCATCGTCTGATATTTCTGAGTAGGCAGACTCACTCAAACCAAATTCTTTACGTCGCCGCTGAAGGGTTGAAACACTAACCTGGAGAATGCCAGTAATTGCTTCCCAAGAAAAATAAAGTGATCGTAAATGCTCCACTTGATCTTTGGTTATTTCATAGCGTTTACGACATCGTCCTGGTTGTGCAAGATTCAGCGGAGCAGAATAAGATACCTCCAGTGCATCGTAAAAATCTGCATTGTCACGGCTTTCAATCTGACTTGACAATAAGGCGATTAACTGTGTTAATGAATGGTTCATATTCTGAACGGGGGCTTGAAGTGCAGATGAAGGGATACCAGTTACATTTGTAACACCGCCGGCTAAATCATTCATTAGAAAAGACAAGGTACCCGATGCATCCAGTAATCGATACCTTGTTTCAACTAGAATGTCTGTCTCCAACTCTTGTTCACCAATATTAGCCAAAATATTGAGAACGCTTTTAAGATTCTGGAGAAACAGTGCAAACCCACGTTCATTTCTTTCTCGTAACACCACTCGACATGACCTTTGTTGACGAGCCGCCATGTTCTTAGCACATGGCAGAGAACACTGCCGCAAAGACGTATGGGACAAAAAACACAAAATAAATTACAAACACACACAAAATTAATTCCAAACACACACAAAATTAATTCCAAACATACACAAAATTAATTCCAAACACACACAAAATTAATTCCAAAAACACACACAAAATTAATTCCAAACATACACAAAATTAATTCCAAACACACACAAAATTAATTCCAAAAACACACACAAAATTAATTCCAAACACACACAAAATTAATTCCAAACACACACAAAAATAATTACAAACACACAAAATATAAGTCTTCTAAAAATATAATTAATAGGTATGGTAAAATTAATTTGGCGGTTAAACAAATTGTTTTAGAAATGCAAAATATTAATTCTATCAACGTGTAAAATTAATTCATGCACAGTTAAAAATTATATGCACCATTTTGACCAGAACGGGCCTCCATAAACTTTTATAAACTGTTCACATTAGGGGTTATCTAGCTGGGGCGTGTAGCAGGGACATGTAGCAGGGACCAAATCGCAGAGTTTGCACACTTGTGAAAAAGTTGCCGGGATATGTTTCAGGGACGTGTTGAAGGGACATATCCCTTCGTGTGTGTTGACACTTTTTCTCTCGTGCAACATAAATTTTGTGCAAAATTTGTCGCCGCAACATGTCCCATGAAGTTCAACAAGTTGAACTCCGTGCAACATGTTGCAGGGACACATTTTGCACAAAATTCATGTTGCACGAGTGAAAAAGGTGTCAACGCACACGAAGGGATATGTCCCTTCAACACGTCCCTGAAACATATCCCGGCAACTTTTTCACAAGTGTGCAAACTCTGCGATTTGGTCCCTGCTACATGTCGCTGCTACACATCCCTGCAACATGTCCCTCTGTGTAATTAACGCGATTTTGTCCCTGCTTCATGTTGCAGCAACATGTTCCTGCAACATGTCCCCTCGTGTCCCCATGTCCCCCCCTTTAATCGGTACCGGCCACATGTATTGACACCTACGCGTATCGAATTTCATGTTAAAATTATGCGTATCTGGCAAAAACATGCAATATTCAGATAAACTTTAGAGGTCGGCCAAGTTTTCTTCATCGAACATTTGTTACTTATTGCGAGATATTGTAGTGGTGTGGTCAGTCCTTGGCCATTGTTCTTTCTCAAGCGTTGATTTCTGCGAATCGCGGCCCATCTGTCAGTTGTAAGAGGTTCGCATTTCTTCGAGTAGCTGAAGGAATAAGTAAACGATGTACCTTCTAGTAATACCCAATTTTTTTTTTGTGGTAATTTTTCCTCGTGGTGTCCGCCGAGAGGCCCGTGCCCCGTGTCATACACCCCGCCCCGTGTCATACACAAGTAAAGAAATAAATTTTCTGATACCGGCGCCGGGACTTGAACTCGCGACCTTCAAATCCCATCCCCGGCCTCTTGTCCGATTGCGCTGATGAGACATCTCTTGCAGTAACGAATGAATTTTGCAGTAAATAAAGTCATTAGGTCGGTCACGCATCGTCTCTTTAAAATCCGTTTCAATACCCAAGGGTTACAGAGAAAAGAAATGTTTTGTCAGAATTGAATTACTCCAATGTACATCCAATACCAAAGGAATTTATTTGAAAGCGTTTATTTTGAGCAGTATTTTACAACACCGATGAGTGGGAGTCCGATCTTAACTCAAGCTGTTCGGAAGACGGTAAATGATTTTAAACTGAACTTGTAGATTTTGGTGGCCATAAAATACAGGGATGAGAGTCGGGAATGGCGAAGTCCTTTCAAAAAGAAATGTTACATCAGAATTGAATTACTCCAAGTACCTTTTATACGAAATGAAATTACTTGAGCGTTCCTTTTCACCCGGTTTTTGAAGATAAACAAATAATTGATCGGTCACGCATCGTCTCCTTAAAAGCCTTTCAATGCTCAAGGGTTACAGAGAAAAGAAATGTTTTGTCAGAATTGAATTACTCTAATGTACATCCAATACCAAAGGAACTTATTTGAAAGCGTTTATTTTGACAACACCGATGAGTGGGAGTCCAATCTTAACTAAAGCTATTCGGAAGACCGTAAATGTTTTTAAACTGAACTTGTAGATTTTGGTGGCCATAAAACACAGGGATGAGAGTCGGAAATGGCGAAATCCTTTCAAAAAGAAATGTTACATCAGAATTGAATTACTCCAATGTACCTCTTATACTAAATGAAATTACTTGAGCGTTCCTTTTCACCCGGTTTTGAAGATAAACATGATGGTGCAATACCGGAAGTACTAGTGATGGTGCAATACCGGAAGTGAAATTAACCAACACAGCTCTTTTGCGTGGTGTTGTTTGAACATAGCTTAGATCGGTTATCGTCGAGAAACTGGTCAACGGATCGAAGACAGATTTATACCAAATTGTTCGCTTTCTTTAAAATTGTCAACCAAATCGAAGTGCCAGTGTTTTGTCAAGCTTCCACTGGCCTTGGTTTCTCGCGTAGCGAATATCCATAGAATCGGTTCAGTACTTTTCCGTGTTAAATTGCAAAATAGGTTTACAGCTTAAGCGTTGACAAAAGAAAAAGAAAAACAAGTGAAAAGGAACAGAAAAAAAAAAGATAAAAGAAAAAAATAATCTCACTAGGGCTCGAACCACCAACCATACGCTACCAACGCAGTAGGAAAGGAGCGCTTTATCCCACTTGGCCACTTAAATCATCATAAAACTAGTTGTCGAATTTTAAATTCTTTATCATTCGGAGTCACGAATTGTCTGTCATGCCAACTGAAAGGTGACAAAAATTGAATTACGATCAACTTGAAGTTATCCTGTGCATTAATCCGGCTAGGGTAATCAAAAAGGCCGCTTTTAAATTCTCGCAGAATTTCTTGTTTGTAATTGCTCCATGTTGCTCCCGATTTGCTCGAAAGGTCTATCGAGTGATCAGTCAAGCGACGAGCTCATTATCTCTGATCTTGCGAGACGCGATCCTCGACTCGATTCTCGATAGCTGAGCCTCGATCCTCGATGCTCTAAACTCGCAGGAATCGAGGAACGAGGATCGAGTCAAGACTCGAAAGAGACTGTCAAGTTACTTTTAACCGGTTCTGTCGGTGAAAGTGGCATGGTACGTTGTGTCGGTCATCATTTCACAGTAGCTGTAAATAATCACAGTGAATGAATATATGTAGATGATTTGAGTGTTTCAGTCTCGTTGGCACTTTATCGATAGGTATACCTAGTATCATGGTAAAAAAATGTTTGCGCAAGGCCGAACTACGTAAACTAACAGATTGACAACATAAAAAATGATGATATTAAAGTATATATGTCGCAATAAGATAAAAAATATATGAAATACTGAAAAGAAAAAAATGCTAATAATTTTCTGCGCGACTGAGAACGTGATTTTCACTGAAGAACTGCGAAACCTCCTCGTGTGCTTTCACAATATTATCAATTTACCCAATCTAGGAGGTGACTATGTGACTTACACGGAGTTGGAGAACTCGCCAGAGCTGAATTTGATTGTTCATTTCGTTGGAGAAGCCGGCCAAGTCACTCAGTTGTTTCCACAAAACATCTTGCGTGGAATGGGATATCCGCTGGACATACAAGTGACACTGAAGGTGTGTTCATCGCGTGATTAGTTGCAAAGTGAATAAAACACGTTTGAGGAGGCCTTCACACGTATCAATTAAGACTGACCAAGAGAGCTGTACTTTAAATTAATCTCGACCCTCAGCTCTAAGAAATCATACTTAAGGACGTTCGCGCTGATTGTTTATGCGCATCTAAACTGCGCAGGTAACGCAACAGTATTATGTCACGTATTAGTCACGATTGACTTGTCAACAACTAAACAAACATGGCGCCGTAAACTTCACACCAATTTTACTCGTTTAGATCGTTGGTGACCCCTACCTTTTTTCACACGAACCATTTACTCTACTTAATCTCTACCAAAAGTGATGAAATGAGAAAAATCTCACTGTAAGAACTTACATTTTTTTAAAATTTTCTTCCGTTGTGCCATCAAATTCCGGAAGTGGTTAAAACGGTAGCGCTTATGAGGACGCTCGTTGAGTATTAGATTCAATGTTTACGACATCCCTAATGGAGTGAAATTATTAAAAAATATCCACTCCTTAAGACCTATGCAAAGAAATATTCACTCAACCAATTTATTTCTATGATTTTTGATGGCTAATTCGATGAAGCTATACTTCGTTATTATATCAAATGTTCAAGCAAGCAACCGTGGACAATAATCCTGCTGGTATACGTTGGATCAAACTGGTGATCTGATCGGCGTAATAAAATCAACAAAGAGTATAAAAGCAAGGGCCGATACAACGTAGAATGGTTTTAAGTTTTGTGTACTATATTTCGGCTGGCCAAACCAGCCTTCTTCAGGTGCAATGAGAATTTACATTGGAACGGGTGTTTATGTAGTAATAAACCGGAAAATGATTGACAGTGTAAAATAAAATACTAGAAAAAAGTGTAAAAAAGATAAACTTCATGACAAAAAAATTAACTAATATGTTTGTTTGCGGATGTTAAGACCTTCAGGATCAATTGTTCTGCCTTTTGAAATTAAAAAAGCTTCTCTGGCCTTACGGATTGAGTCTCTGTTAGAAAATATTTTCTCAATGGGGATTAATTGCATGTCGTTAGCAGTGTGGTTAGGAGAGGAGAGGAAATGTTCCGTGACTGTGGTAGGTTTAGATTTGGTGTTAGGGTTATCTATGGTACGGCGGTGTTCATTAAATCGGCCTTTTAAACGTCGTTTAGTCTCTCCTATGTATTGGTTGCATTGAATCATGTAGAGGAGGAGAGGAGATTTAATATGGCGCGTTTCACCTGTAGAAGAGAAAGTATAGCTTGTGAGTCCATCTGAAATGTAGGGACAAGTGGCGCAATTTTTACCGCAACGAAAAGAACCGGAAGGGAGTTGTGGGTGCGAATTAGTAGAATTAGAAGAAAGTTTAGCTGTGACTAGTAGGTCACGGAGATTAGGGGAACGTCTGAAGGCAAAAACAGGCAAATGCTGAAAAATGTTTTTGCAGCGGTTAGAAGACGTTATGGATATCATGATTCGTTATTATGGCCGATTTATCACAAATAGGGCATTTTTCCAGTGCCCTTTCCTCCGAAACATAGTCGGTGACCCCCATTTATTTTTTTTAAATTTTGGAATAAGTAACTCGTGTTCTAACTCTAGGCGAGAAGTGAAAAAATTTCCACAATGGGAAGATTTTCGCGCGAATGTCCTTAAGTCATAATGTACTCGGATTATCATTAACAGAAGCACATGTCACTGATCGTGCTACAAATAAACTGATAAATGAGAAAGGCCCCGGAGAATACACCGTTTTGCTAATGATCAGTTCCTGGTGAATTGTGGGTAGATCCAGTCCTTTGTGGAGGCAAACGGTCAAAATTACAATTTCAAATATAATTACGTCCTAAAATGGCCGTCTGCCTCCACAAAGGACTGAATCTAGCCACAATTCACCAGGAGCTGATCATTAGCATAACTGCCTTCCAAGGGAGGTTGTATATGTATATTAGTGCTCCTTCTTCGGCAATCCCACCCATATTTTTAATAGCCTCGCGTGTATTTAAGAAAGGCCTCTCTGAATAGCTTTCAATTTGAAATCAAAATGGCACGCTAATTGTAAAATAAAAGGAAAAATTGTCAATTATTTAGTTATACCCCATAAAGCAAATGCTTTCATTTTTATGCACCACAATGCTAACAACTCTTTTTGCTTTGTCACGACTTTGAGCATGTGCAAAATAACAGTAATGCTACTATATATTTTTTTTGGTTTTCTTCTTTTACCTTTCTGTAGCCTCCTCTCCATTCATTAGGCTGTCCCAGAATCCTCGTGGGACTTATGTACAGTAGTTTACAGGAGATTGAAGTGGATTCCCGACATTACAAGCAGAACACAAGTCATCAACCCGGACAGGGATTTCTTCACATCCACCTCTTCAGAGGACGAGACTTACCACAGGAGAAACATAGTACATCGGAAACCTTCTCAAAGTGGTCAGTCGGCCAATCAGACGCTAGTGTTGTTGAACTGAATTTAGTTTTCAACCTTTTACTGAGATGGGGGGCAGGGGGGAGTTGAAGAATCGAAGTTTGCCACCGACACCGTTTGTCAAATGTTAAGACGGTAGAAACATACTACGCGAAAACAGTGTTCTGAAAATAAACCACATAGATGTCCCAGGGAGATCATTATCATCATCCTTGTCGCGCCATCACAGGGCGCAGTCAAAAGCTTTCCATCCCTGTCTACTTTTAGCTGGTTGTATAACAGTCCAGCTTTTCCACGCAAACTCGTTTCTTTCTTTCCCTTCCCCAGGAGGTACTCTGTGATATCAAAGACTCGTTTTCCCGGTCTTTTTGCAATTTAGATTTTAAGCGCATGTGTACACAAGTGAAGTTTAAGGATCTTAATCATGCGTGGCCCAGAATGTGGAGACTATTTTTCAATCTTTTTCTTCTCAGTTATCTTCTGCCAGATCCCAAGAAAACAACCAAGTGCAGAACAAGGCCACGAAAAGGAAAAGATCCCTTCTGGAATGAACAGTTTCTTGTAGTCGGCATCAATTATCATGAAATCAAAAGGAGGGCATTAGAGATATGCATAGCCGACAACAACACGTCCATCGGAAAGAAGGCGAAGTTCATCGGAGGTGTTCGTCTCAGTCTCGGGTACAAGGCAGTCGTGAGCGCACAGACCAAACAAGTGAACCAAGTACTTCGGTTTCTGAAAAGCAAGGGAGGGGTGAGTGGTGCAATGACACATGGTAAGGATGAGACAGGGGAGGGGAGAGATGCGCAGAGGAAAGTATCTTTCAGTGATAAGGATACTGTGATAGGAAAAGTGAACATGAGCACCCTGAAATGGAAGGAAGCGAGTTGGACCAGAATGGCAAGTGAGGGCACAAATGGGAAACAAAGTGAAGAGGTAAATGAAGAGGTGGAGACTTCAAACAAAACCACAGAAAATGGAGCAAAGGAAGATGGAAATTGTTCCACTGTCAGTGATGACGCGAAAACGAATAAAATTGAGAATGAACCACAAGAAATGTGTTCTACGTCGAGCACTGACGAACTAACCACAGCCTTGCCATCATCTCCAGATCCGAGTCTGAATTTAAAATCAGGGATTGGTGCAGGTCATGAGACATGTGAGGATTACTTGGAAACAGCTGTTCCAGGAAACGCCGAGACGCAAAAATCAAGCCCTGATACAGTCCAGATTACAAATGAGACCTCCGAAAGTAGCTGGGAGTCCGGATCAACGGAGATGGAGAGTAAGAATGACTCTCTGATGCAACAGCGACTTTTCCAGTCAGTATTAAGTTCCATCAAACAATTAGAGTTTGCGTCTTGGCTTAGAAGCGATTGTGATGAGGTAAAGGAATCCGTGTGGCTCTCAAGCAAAGGCAAAGAAGATGACCAGAATCAAGTTAACCCCTCTGATAATGATAACGATTTTGAAGAAACACGAGGAGTCTTGTTAGCCCCTTATGGCTGTCAACAAGAAAATGAGAACGTTGATTGCACAGAATCCAACATAAGATTGTCTTCTCGAATTGCTGAAAACGGATCAGAGAAAGGATTAAAGGGTACGGAAATTAAAACCCCCGCCACCGGTGAGTTCACGAGCAGTGGAATTGATTTAAATGTCATAACGAAAGCGAACGACACTCAGAAAGCCGAAAAGGAGGACGTAAGATTACCGAAGTTAGCCGAGCATTCTCGAGGGGAAAACGACCGAAGATCAGACCAACAGAACGGCAGCAAGACTGTAAGCAAATCAGAATCTTCAAGCCCTGAGAAAACTACCAGGAAAGACCTGCCGCTAAAGAGTGCTTCCAACAAGAAGCTTGGGCCAATGGAAACTATTCAAGGTAACAATGCGTTTGAAAGTGTATCTGCTTCACAACATGAAGAAATAAACGCAGAGGGTCTAAAAAGCGAAAGTACAGTCACACACACAGAAGCAAGGAAAGCCTCTACCAGTTCAAACGAAATGAAACGAAGCCCTTCTTTTACACTCAGAGATTTTGGAAAAAAACTTAACCTGCGACGCAGGAGCAAGCCTGGTGACGAAACAGCAAAGGGATCAGAGACAAACCTGGAGACTGGGGCAAATAAGATGATGTTGGATGCTCAGGGACTGGAAATAACGCAGTGGAATCTTTTGGTAGAACGACCAAAACAGTGGCATTACTGTTGGCACATATTAAGATCAGAAATGAACATCTTACACTAAGACCTGTTTATAGTCATGTGCTACTTTTAGACGACTGAGGGATAAATTGGTGCATGTAGAATAAAGTAGATATTTATAGAAAGGGGTTGTGAGAATAGATAGCGTGGAATTACTTGGTGATTCAGAATAGTTTAACCGATTTCTGCCTCCTTTAGCCTACACGTGTAGGGAGTGACAGACGCGATAGAACCCAGTCTCCCACGGTAATAAAATAATGTGAGACACCGTGATAAGACTTAGCACGTGACACGTGACACGTGACACCGGAGATTCGCTTGATCTGAGATCAAGGAGTGCTTTTTTTTTTTTTTTGTTTGTTTTTGTTTTTAATCGAAATATGTTCCAACTGCCATTCTCACTGGACACGGTTCTCACTCAGAAATCTGTTTCCTTGGCGGTAGCTTCTAAATGGAGATGGGTTCTACTCCTCGCAAAGGAGATTTTGGTAACAGACAACTTGTAGTCCGGCAATTAATTTCAGTTCATCCTAAAACATTTTCCAGGAGTTACAGGTATTTATTGAATATTACAGATACTATAGCAAAATGCGTAATTATCGGTCCATTTCAGGTAAAGAAGAAAAATAAGATTAAGGAGTTGGGCCTGGTTAAGAGAGGATAATTATCCCGCGAAATCGCGCGGAATGTCGTAGGCCATTGGCCGAGTTGGTTAAAATCAGGGGATATTCTGCAAGATTGAGCGGGTTGATTGTTTTATTATTCAACACAATGATAGCGAGGCAAAGTTTAATGAGTTTATTTAATTAAGGAAAGCAACAACAACATTTATTTACAGGCAACAAAGTGTTTACAGTTTTTCGTTAGCTTCCACTCGCAGGTATTGAAGCCTAATCGAGCGGGTCGAAAGCGACACAAATATAAAGCAAAGAAAAAGTTTACATACAGTAACAACTTAACAAAGCGTTCCACCATTTTTCTCTCGAACCCATGAAATTACGTATATATCGCAGAATATCTGTTGAACACGTAGGACGAGTATTATGTGCACCATATTTGGAGGGATTTACATTGCGTTGAGTAATAGAGAGAGAGAGAGAGCTGTCCCCGGACAATATGGAATGGCAATTTAGTCTTCATTTGAAAATAAAATATAGTGCAATATCCCAGGTAGACTGCGAGTAGTCTCTAATTTCGGCGATGGATTGTGGGGCAGGAGAAACACACGCGCGCGCGAGAATTGGTGAGGAGACGCGACGCGAGGGGAACTATTGGCCACCATTGCTGGAAGTAGTCAGAGCACCTAAAAATACTCCTCATCAGCTGGCCTGAGTTCGATTTCCGCAACAGTTGTCATGTAAACTTGTCGTGTGGCTTGAGTGTGTTGCTATTCCCTGTCCACGTTCTAAGACGTTTCTCTCCGTGTACGTCAGTTTTCCCTTCTTCTTAAAACTCAGATTTCCAAATTTGTCATTCATCTCTTCATTAACTTATTTATTTTTGTGAATGATATATGAAATTTTTTTCAGGCTTCTTTTCGCAATTGCATAAATTGCGTCCACAACTGCGAGGATCATTCTTCATTTGATTTCATTTCCGCAGTTCATATATGATTCATTTCATATATCATTCACACTCATTTCTTTCACGGGAACATATGAACCCACAATTGACCTGCTCCCAATGTCAGTGGCTTCATAGCTCAGTTGGTTAGAGCATCGCGCCGGTCTGAATCGCGAGGTCACGGGTTCAAACCCCGTTGAAGTCCTGAATTTTTTTTTCAGGCTTCTTTTCGCAATTGCATAAATTGTGTTCACAACTGCGAGGATCATTCTTCATTTGATTTCATTTCCGCAGTTCATATATGATTCATTTCATATATCATCCATACTCATTTCTTTCACGGGAACATATGAACCCACAATTGACCTGCTCCCAACGTCAGTGGCTTCATAGCTCAGTTGGTTAGAGCATCGCACCGGTCTGAATCGCGAGGTCACGGGTTCAAACCCCGTTGAAGTCCTGAATTTTTTTTTCAGGCTTCTTTTCGCAATTGCATAAGTTGCGTTCACAACTGCGAGGATCATTCTTCATTTGATTATTTATTTTTATTGCACATTTCTTTTGCATTATTGTGTAGAAAATGAGTCAAGACGAAGAAAAGTGATCGTACTAGAGCTCTTAGTTCTCTCCTGCTCTAACTCATGGGTTCGAGAAAGCGTTTAAGTTTGAGACAACTAACGAGAAATTATTGCAAAGCAATATCTGAAGCAAACAGCAAGCAAAGCGCAATCTGTTCAATAACTCAAGTACAAGACAGGCACTATAGAGGTAGGAGGGCTTTTCAATTGAGTGTTGTAAAACCAAAACCAAAGCAATTACTGTGACCTATCACAACAGAAGTAAGCAGTGCAATGAGCCAATCAGAACACGGAGCGATTACATGCAACCGGCGTAAAGCGCGGGAAATTGCGCGGGAAGCCACGATTGGTTTTGGTTTTGCTTCTCATTGGTTGAGAAAATGGCGCGAGTTTTCCTGGCCAATCACAGGGAGAAACAATGCAAAACCAAAGCAAAACAAGAATTACTTTCGACACTCAGTTAAAAACCGCTCTATTTACTTCGTATTTACTTTGTTTTACAGTTTCTTTGCAATATAAAGTACAAATCTTTGTTGCTCTAAACTATGTATATGGACTCTAAATGGAAAATTAAATAATGAATATATAGAAATAAAATACTGAAAACAACAGATATTCGTAACTTTCGACAGCAGTAATAATTTTGGAGACGTCCAAGCCCACCTCATGGTGACGTCACATTATCCCCTCTGGTGCGATCTCAGGCTGAAAAAGGAAAACATTAAAGCAAGTGACACACTCAGACATCAAACCCATTCTCGTCACTCTAGTATTCGCTCCGTACTGCGCAGGCTTGACGAAACGAGCGATTCTCGAAAGATCCGATAGGTTGACGATTCTAATTGGCTTTTTCAAACAATTCAAATAAACGGAAGCAAAACAGAACTCTTACAAACTCTCTGAACCCTAAGCATGCACAGTTCAGCCGGAAGTCCGATATTTTCGGACTTTCAAATCGGATCTCTCCAGGGTCGCTCGTTTCCCGACCGCTGGTCGAAGACCCTAGGTGCGAGGTTGACATCAAACCACGGCCTGGCCAGTACCTTACACATGCGCACAGCCATATCACCCTGGCAGTGGTAGCCATGGACAGCTGTTTCGTCCTTGTTAGGACTAATCAGCATGGTATAGCTCCACACAGACAATGATGCTAGACTTGGATCCATTTCGGCTTTTTGTTACATGGATTGAAACATGACGTAACATTGCAAGTCGATCAAACTTGTGCTTTATTTTTACTCCTATTGGCATTCATCATTACAGTTTTCTTTATTTTACCTGACTAATCAAAAAATAAATTGATTCGCCAAGAGAACAGGCCGACATTTTTGTCTCTCGCTTTCTGTTTTGCTGGCTGACAGCTCACGTGGTCAGGAGCCCATTAGCTGAAGTGGTAGTGCTGCCTCATTTGATTGGCTGGGAAGTTTGAAAAATCACAAGCAAAGGTGTGAAAGCTACTAAACGCAACAGGGAAACGTTTTTGGAATGTTATGGCGGTGGTGTAACGTCGCGACAAACTTGAACTTGAACTTGAACTCGTCAAAACTGGCCACTGAGGAAAAGGCAGCAGCCTCGAAACGTCTGGTTGCATTTTCAAAAAAAAATTCCTTATTATTTGTTATCAACATCTGTGCTGCACAGTTAATCGCACTTTTTTTCAAAACTGACAACCAGCTCATTATGTCAATCACTTGTGGACAGCTTAAACGCATTTTATTGAATTTTATTAGCAAAATTTTGAAAATATGAAGGTCCATTTTCATTTCAAGATCTGGTGGTGCTCGATTAAAAGAAAGCCACAAAGAAACCTACTCAGCCCTCCCCGTTTTCTTTCTCTTTTCTTCGTCACCTCCCGGACCAACAGTTTGACCGATTTAAGAAAAAAATATCCCAAAGCATCACTGCGTCTTCCAGCAGTGATTGAAAGCTTTGCATTGCGTATTACAGATGGCTTATTTCGACCCTTCACCGAAACATCCATCAACTCGGTTTTGTAATTATGTCTCTCACTTCCTACCTTGTTCGATTATTGTGCAGCTTGCTAGCTAGCCTCGGAATCTGAATCACACTGACCGTAGCATGTTTTGCATATGTGTAAAGTGATTGCATTCGTGCGAATTTTATTTTGTTTTCTTTCATTAAAACGCATGAATGTTTCGTCATTTTCTAATCCTATCGCTTTCTGTCGGCGTCTTTGTAAATGTAATCACTCATCGAAACTGCAATTAATTTTTTGTGCTGTCACTTTTTTCACCAGCAGAATCGCTTTTAATATGCGCTTCAGATGTTTTGCTGGCAAGATACATAAATTCAAATACTGTTAACCACAACAGACACACTGCTTTTAGGAAATAATTTTCGAAGTTATCCTTAAACATTAGTTTTATTTCTGACGCCCTCAGTCGTTTTATCAAGTGAAAACCTCAACTTTGCGGTTTATTTTCTGATCTGGAACAAGCACTATTTACAAGTATTCAAATATCCTATCTCGAAAATGTCTTTGCAAATTTTTTGTTCCTGTGATGATTTTCGTTTTCATTTGTAACAACATCAGCGGTGCGCATAAATGTTTTTTATTTAATCCTGGTCACGAGGATCTCGGAAGTTATTTATTTCGCTCTCACATGTTGACAACTTCATTTGCAATCGGCTGATCGCCAGACGCGAAATGAAATGAAAACGAAAATGTGGCTTTGAGCTGAAAGGGCTAAAGTTTCAGCCAGATTCAAAACAGAAATTGCTTCTCGTCGAGGTAGAGTTTTTATGATCAAAATTGAGTGCAAACGGAATGGCGTCAAACGAGAAATTTGACCGAGGAAGCTGCAAGCTTTTACGCGGCAAGGAGGCTCTCATTGAATGGAGTCGCCAACAAACAGTGGGGTACAAAAACGTTCGTGTGTGTAACATGACGACCTCATGGAGGAACGGACTTGCATTTTGCGCTATCATACACAGATTCAAACCCGACCTCATGTAAGGAAATTTTTTCGTCAGTTTTATTTTGATTTTGTAATGAAACCGCATCATTTAAGTCAGGTGTATGAATATCGAGAGATTAATTTGCAGTACGTAACTGCGAAAAAATATTGTTTCTTCTTTACAAAAAAAACCCTCTTTATTTGAGTTTAATTTTAACAATTTTTCCTTGGAGTTAAGGAGTGTATTTTGCAGCTCTTGATTCTGAGTGTACACCTGAATCAATTTTTTCAAGCAGATGTTAAAAGAGAAAGAAAAATTATAGTTTATTAAGCTTCCGCGCTGAGTGACTGATAGCAAAGTTTGAATTCTCGCTTTTTTCACTGAATTCATTTGTTAGCAGGACGTTTTGTAACCGGACTGTTTACGTCTAGAGCCAGCAGATGATGCTATTACAACGATAATCGCATGCTGAAATGTAAAAGCATAACAATAGCTACTTCAAGCCCAATGCAACAGATAAATTTGTTTCATTATCACACGTTTGTGAATGACAAGGTCGATTCTTTTCTGTAGTGATAACAGCAGAAGAAAACTGTTCAATATATGGATTGCAACTTTCTTGTTACATTATAAAGTTAATGCGACCAGAAGGAAGGCTCCTTTTAAGATAACTAAGAAACGTTGTTTTCTTTCCTGCGAGCAAAGAGTTCAACGACACCATAATAGAAACATCGCGGTTGAAGACAAAAATTTCAGTGCCTCGGACTTAATTAGCAATAGCTTTTGCTTTCCGTGGCTTCCTTGCAGACTTTAGAAAGCACGCTTTGAAACATTCCAATCCTAAGATAGAAATAATTTCACCAAAAGTAAGAGATGCGTTTATTTTTATGCCGATCAAATAAATAGGGAAGACAAGTCTCATCGGTTGAGGACTTTCTATGTTCTCCTTTCCTGTTCCCATGTCAGTGTATTAACATCACCCTGATCACTCTGTGTAATAAACCTTAAATTAAGACACTCGTTCATATCACTGATAAACATATGTTAATTGATAACGGCGACATTTTATTAAACATCTGGAGTATGAATGAATGTTTTGGCTGGCCCAGAATTGCTTACAAAAATATAACGTCTTAATCTTTTGTTTTTGGTTTTGAGATGTTGATTTAGGCGTGCCAACTTTCCTATATCTTGCTTTCAGCGATTTTAAGAATCTCTCTAAGGATGACATGATAAAAAACAACGAGTTGGTAAGTGCAACACGCCTGATTATTTTACATATATCTTTGTCCATCTGCCTTGTGTGTTATCAGGGGCACCCAACGAGCCAAAGCAGCCAAAAGCTGTGTAAAGGCATTTTTAAGTACATTATGGTGTTTGAAGTCTGTTTAAAGTGATTTTTAGTTAGCTAGAAAACTTTGATCTGTTCGGATTCCTAGCTGAAATGTTAATTGCCAGAAAGTTTTAGGGAACAAAATCTTTCTTTGAGAAAATACTAGTTGAAGTTAACTTTCTAGGGAACCTTTTTTTCTTCCCGAAAATGCTAGCTGACGTTTTCTACTGCCAAAACAGCAGTAACAACCTTTCAGAAAACCTCAGGGGTTATGATTTCCACTTTACGAATCTTTTAGGCCACGTTTTACTTACGAAAATCCGAGTGCACTCTTTAATTGACGCCGAAAGCCTTGGGCGAACTACCCTCCACCGAACAGATATCTACCGAAATTTGTCGTTGGGTGCCCCTGTGTTATGTCAGTTTCGCCGAATACTAGATCGATTGAATTACACGCATAGCGCCAGGGACCAAAAATATCACCAACATTTCCAGCGCAGTCAGTCGGTCGTTAGTGAAAACATTTCACAAGAAAATTTATTAGTAAACATTAATTTAATAATTTCCAAGGTTAGGGTTCGTCCCAAATTGTTTGCGGGCTCATCAAGTGACTCCGAACCGCTGACATTGTCGGAAAACGCAAACGAAACTCCACTACCACTACCAGAAAAA
>JAEMWC010002306.1:0-41171 GCA_016490735.1 Pachyseris speciosa | reverse complement strand
AAAAAAAGCTATATTAACTAGAGATCGAACGCACTGGCCTTACTGTATGCAAATAACGCATAACATACGACAGCCAACTGTTCATGAATCACCACCGGTTTTGCGTCGGATTTCATGAAACCTCGCATATTTACTAATGCTGCTTGAAATTGATCTATGGAGGTTGTTGTTTGTTTGTATGCAAAAATAAAAATTATTATATTGCGCTACAAAAGAACACGTGAAACTTTTAGCTGAAACTTGTGTGCAACGGCGCTGCGAAACAAGTTTCAGCAGGCGTTGCACCGTGTAACATGGTTCGCTTTCGTGAAACGTTTTTGAACTTCCGTTGCGAGACAAGTTTCACGAAAAGTAGACCGTTTTCTACTTCTGCAAAGGTCGCAACGATCGCAATGGTGATAAAAAAACAAGAGTTTCACCGTGTAACACCACTTCGTAAAACTGTTCTCGCTCTGCCTTGTCACGCCATTGCATACAAGTTTCAGTCAACGTGTAACAGCGGCTTTACTTACCGAGACCATGTAACATAGAGGGTACTGGCTAAAAAGCAGTAACCACAAAAACACGGTATATCAGCCGGGACACTGTTCCTTTGATACTAAAGAGGATCCATGAACCATTATTTTTTGGACGACCGATGGAAATTTTTGGCGCTACTCTACACCTGCACTGCTTACGGTTACAATACGGCATGTTACTTTAAAAACTGGAGTACAATTAACTACAATACTTAAAATACGTATAAACTTTTACATGTTCGTTACTTCTGTTCGGTATAATTAATAAACAAATTGTAATCTAAAAATATTCAAAGGATTATTTTATATCATTATAGTATAGATAATTGCTAAGTCTTAATACACATTTAACTTTTAGTTTATGTTTTTTTTTTTTGCTTTGTTTTGTTTGTTTTTTGTTTCATTTTATTTAATTCTGCTTATCTTTGGCAAAGGAGAAAAAGAACGAGCACAAAAAAAAAAGGCAAATATACTGCTTATAGAAACAGGATATACAGCAATGTACGGTAAACCATAAATAGAAGAAAAAGGTAACGCAACACGATACTTAAACCTGGCTATGTAGCATTAGAGGAAAAATTGCCATTTTTTAGAGAACGCACTTGATTTCTATCTTATTCTGTTTGCTATTAAATTTCTCTCTCTAGATCAATTTTTCCTGCACCAAGGCACCGAAGTCCGCGAAATGAATATCTAGCTTAGTTAATTGCACATTTGTACAGAAAATATTTTTCAAGAAGAACGAGATGGATGAGGGTTAAACACGATGTAAATTGTCTACTCGACCGTATATGATATTGTTTCTTGTTTAGAGTAACCGTTGTTTTACAACGGTAGTTGTACCAAACCTAAAATTCCAGACCAGAAGGCTTGGGCCTGGGGACAACTGACGAACAAATGCAAGATTGTTTGTTCGGTGTAATACAAAAGGGACACTCAGACGAGTTAGTCTTTTTTCATTTTATACAATAGGCTATTGGTGCAAAGCATATTGTGGATAATCTTGTACTGAAAAATCACTAGTTTGATTTCTTTCGTAGCGCGAAAAGGTAGAGTAAATTAAGCGACGCTCATTAAGATCGTAACCGCACTCTGTTAACCTTTTGTCAGCTATGGGGGGCGGAAGATTTTTTGACTAAGTAACGAGTTATAAATCGTTTTACAGGTCAACTTCTCGATGACTAGTTGGTGAGTAACGGTCTTCTGGATCTAAAATGTTTAAGCGATCTTTCCACTGGCGAGTATTGCACAAAAGTCCGTAGTACTGTAAAAAATTACATTTTACATTGAATTTCGCGCTTGAAATTATTGAAAGTGAGGAAGTTGTTTCTGATTCATCTAATATTGAAGAGAGATGCTGAATGCCAGCGTGGTGCCAGCTCCGAAAGAACACGGACATCTTATTTATTTGATAAATTTGTTGTTCCAAATGATTTGGTTGAGCACCTCTCGTTTAAATTGTGGAAGCCCACGTTCCAGAAATCCTGCCAGTAGATTATTAAGTTTTTGTAAAAAGATGGCAGCTAATCGCTTAATTTCAAATACTTAGCGTCGTAACTACAACGAAAAAGAAGGTTCCCACCAACATGGGAAGGAGGGATGTAAGAATGACTTTCCAGGGAGACAATTCATCCGAGCACAGACGTATCGGCCAACACAACTTTAAAGCTTTGTCGAACAGCGCAAAATCAGTCATGTGAAACCTCCTTCTTCTTTGCATTTCAAGATTGTGGTTTTTTTTAATTATCTGATTTTTGTATTTCCATATGTAATCAAAAATTATTTTGTTGACTTCACCTGCGAAGGAGTCCGGTGTATCTAGTGCGCTGCAAACAAAGGCTAGTTTCGTTAAGCAAGGGTGTTAACTATATTTATTCTACCGTAGATCATATGTCTCTTGACGACCAAATATTTAAAGTTTTCTTAGGCGAGGCTAATTTGTCAAAAACGTTCTTGTGCGCCGCTAGCTTATCGTTGTAAGAAAAGTATAGACGCCAAGAGCTATAATAGGCTCTTCATTTAGTTTGAGATTAAGGATTTTGTCTTTCCGGAAGCGATCTGACCCCAGCCAAAGCAGCTCTGATTTTGATTCATTAATACGACGCCCTGAACACTTTTTGAACTTGATAGTAATTCAAAGAGATGGAGTATTGACTCCGAATCTTCTAAAATGACGGTGGTGTCGTCCGCATATTGTGCGAGCTTAACGGTTTTTCCGGGCTCGATATCAGTGCCTTTAATCACATTCGAGTTTCTTATAATGTTTCCAAGAATTTCTATGCCTGTTATAAACAGTATACCCGAGAGCGGTACCCTTGCCTGACACCTCTTTTAAATAAAAAGTGTTCGCTGGCACAACCATTGTTGAGTACGCAGCTAGATATGCCACTATAAAATACATGAATCCACTGTCGAAGTTGCGGCCCAAAGCCGAACACTTTTAAACATTTTTGAAGGTAATTCCATTGATTGAGTCGAACGCTTTCTCGAAATCAAGGAAGACTGCAGCACCAAGTAAATTTTCTTGTTTAGTGTACGACATTGTATCAGATATTAATGTAATTCACTCAGCAATATATCTTCCTTTATGTACCCAGCCTGGCAAGGATGGATGATTGAGGTTAACACTGTTTCTAAGCGCACAACTATGGCTTTGGTAGCAATTTTGTAATCTGTATTTAGCATGAAATGGGTCTCCAATTTTTTAGGTGTTCTAGGTTTTTGTTCTTTTTGGGAATCAGTGTTATTATTCCTAGTTTTTGAAAAAGTGATAAACACCCTTTTTGGAAAGCGTAATTGAAGCTGTTAACAACCAAGGTTGCTAGAAATCCCAAAAGAAGCGAATAAAATTCAATTGTGAGACCGTCGGATCTTGGCGTTTTGTTACTGCTGAAGCTACTCAACACTTTGCACGTTCTTCTATGGTTAGTAGACCTTCACAACTGTCGGACTCCTCCTTTCCAGGTGCTTTAGGCCGTCAGATTCGAAAAAGAACTTAAGTGTCATTGTCAGTAAGGACCAGGCAAAGTCCACGCACGATCAAGGTTGGCGGATTCCCTTCAAATTTTCAGCATTTTTCTCTACCAGAGAAGATAACAATCGGTGGTATTCTTAGTAAAAATAAAATAAATTCCTTCGAATTTGACCACCCCTCTAGTTTTTCGTGCTATTTCGGCTCGATTAACTTCCACGACAAATTTTTTTTCACTTCGCATCGGCTTTATTCATTTGTACGAATTATACCTGTTTTTAATTTGGACTACAAACAACTAATCTCTGCAATATAAACGATTTTGGATAAAACTATATTCCTTTGAAGCGGTTCAAAATTAGACTCCATGGCTATCGTATGTAACAAGAATTTTGACAATGTTAAAAAGCCGATTTTCTCTTAAGTGTGCCAGTTAATTCAGACGAAAACTATTTTTTATTAGTCTGTCTTTACCTTTTCACAAATCTGCAAATCCCCATTTGGCAAGTTAAATCCGGTTGCGTGAGCTTTCTCATGACTTTACCAAATTAATATTTGCATAATTAGAGCTAATTTGTATAATTGCTGTTTTTCTCGGAAAAATTAGCGTTTCAGTTCTTATATACGCTATATGTGGTTGAGGTGTTACCTTTCTGCTGGTATTTTGTCATTCGGAAAGTTAGAATCCCCTCCGAAGGCTTATTTTTCTCTTACCAATTTGCATGATGCCAATTTTTCCCGGGAAAACTTTACGCACGTGTTGCTATTGCAGGTGTTTATTGGCTTCTTTATTGCTACCAAGGAAAACGCGTTACTTCTTCTTATTAGTTGCCACACTTCACCCGATTACTTTTGAAACGCTTTCTTTTAAATAGTCGCGCGGCTCTGTTACTTTAAAGAATTCCTGCTCACAAAAGTATAATATGCCACAGTCTCTTATGTAATTATCTGCTGACAGCTGTCTTCGATTGCCTTGTGTATTCTGATACTGATCCACTTGAGGTGTTACACTATGGATGTTACATTACCTTGTTCATTCAGTTCTTCCGATTCTGTTTGTGGTTTTGAGGGCACAGGACACACATTATGCCCCCGGAGGGAGTACTCCCTATAATGGCCTATACCGGGAGGCTCCGCCCGAAAGGGGTACCTTTTCACGCTTCAGGTATATGAAAGGGTAGGGAAATCTGTCATTGAGGTATTTAAGAAGGCCTTTCATTAAAATATTTGAACACACATACCTTATGACTGTACTGTATTAATTTATTAAACGCTACGTGAAAATGACAAGAGACATCCTGTTTTAGGTATACGAAAGGGGTACTATTTGTCAATGGGAGGTATATGAAAGGGGTACCTTTTCTGTCAAAAATGGTATATAAAAGGGTAAGGGGTCGGAACGCGGGGCGGAGCCTTCCCGTATTGAAATTGTTTTAGTACCCCCCCCCTCCCCCCCGGGATTATGCCCCTGTTAGCTTTTAAGTTAGACATCACTCCGCATCTACTAAGCCTAGGAGTGAGTTCTGGGCAACAGCGACCAGTGACGGAATGTTAATGAAGTTGACCTTATCCTGAATACAGCTGAACACTTTGTGGCAACCGATGAAGAGAAAGTTCAATGACAATTTGCTCGAGACATAGAAAAAACTGACTACACACTGGGCTGGCAGGAAGAGCAACACATGTTCGTTTCCAACCCATCGCGGTCCACGGAGAACCATGAAGAAACCGCGCCGCGTAAACGCCACCTTGTCAGAAGAAATTTATCAATTTCACCATGCCACAGTTCCCAGCGGTTCTGGTAAGTGCAAATTAAGTGCAGCCAGACCAGAGGTAATAATCCTCGGAATTGACAAGTAGGTTTGACTGGTAAATGAAAACGAAATCTTTATGTCCAAGGTGCTTATTAACATCAGGTTTGACTCGTTCGTCAAATATCCCCAAGGGGAGGAGCCAAACGAAATTCCATGCCCTTGGTTTTCGTATTTGAATGAACTATTCGTCTCAAAATACGAAGCTATTTACCGATTCTGTTGCAATGTTAACTTTCTCTAAGTGGGGGAAGTTTGAATTGGTAATTTGCTAATCAATTACCCTGTCCGGAAAAAGATCTGAAATGGAAGAGGGTGGAGAAGAGGGTAACCAGAGTAAGAGGAGAGAGTTAAGTGAGGTTAGAGAGTAAACGAGAGTGATTTCCAGAGTGAGTCTTTCTTTAGCAACTATGAAAGGCAAGTTGCACCACTTGGGCGTTACCTGCATACAAAAATCAGAATGAAGCTGGGTATAATAACCATGGCCATTATGATTATGGTAATGGTGACTGTGAGGGTGAATCACGTCGATGGTGTTGGTGGTAGTCATGGCGATGATGAAGATCATGGCTGTCGCTATCTTTAATCTATTTATTATTATGTTTTTTTTTTTTATTTTTTATGACAGCTGTGTGTTCGAGCTGCCGCGGAGCGCACTATAAATCCCGTGAGGCTGCCCGTTTCATATCTGGAGAGAAGGTAAGCTTAATACTCATTGGCCTTTTATAGCTTAGTATAACTGACCATTAAAAAAAGATCATGCGGCCCATGATCAGCCCTCGCATTAATGCATTTATTACCTTTGTTGGTTTTTCTGTCTTTTTGTCACGGGGTGGCCATTTTGAATAGTTTAGGCGTGGTCGACTGAGGCTGGGAGTGAGTTTCAAAGTTGGCGATTTCTCCGAGTTTTCTGATCGAGCGCCGAGAACAATTATTATTATAATTAGAATTTCAGAATGGTAACATGGTTTCAGTCCCAACGAAATTCAACTACGTCTAAATTATGAGCACTGCTTGAAGACACGAAAAAGAACAAAGCTACAAGGTTCACCCTATCCTAAAAGTATATTGAGTTTCCACAGTTACATGTATTGCAACTTTTTGTGGAGTTGATGATGATCTTGCCCATAATTTGTAAATCCATCTGATTACACTTCAGCATCTGTACTCGGACACCATGGTGATTGGAGAAGACATCCAGGAGACTGATTCCACCACTATCTCTGCCATAAATGTTAGTGAGGAGAGCACAGTGTCAGCTACGGTATGTACAGAGGAGGCAAGCACTGGTGAGGAGTCGGAAATAGTCTCTTTGCAGTCCCATTCGTCCCAAGCTTCGATACCAGAGGAAGAGATTAGTATATGGGTTGACGAGATGGAGGAACAAAACAGCAAAAGGGAGAAACTGAGCGAGGCTGTCCACATTATCTCTGGTGGCCGCTACAGCCCCGTAATGTCCACCCTGAACACGACCTGGGATGACGTCTCCGACACTCAGCAACGATATTACATCCGCAAAGCCAAAGAGACTGTAGCGACCGCATTGTCTGTCATCACTCCCGGCCAAGAGGAATTTGTTTGGAAGGTGCTTCAAACTGAGGCACTTTTGGATAAAAACAGAGACAACCAAGAAAAGCGTAAGCGTTTTGATCCCAGCTCTGGTCTTGTCGACATTTGAGTCCAGGTTTATGAGCAAGCAGGACACTGGAAAACAAAACGTCAGATTCTATCCCTCTTTGCGGATGACTTTTCACGAGCTGAGCTTCAACAGATGATTCCTCGCCTGTCCAAATGGCGCATTGACCAAGCTCACCAACATGCAACAGAAGCAGGGAAAGGCCAGCCACTACATGAAATTCCCAGTTTCCGTACAAGAATTGACCGCGAAAAAGTGGATCACTTTATTGAATATATCTCCAGACCAGAATTTGTCCAGGACGTGGCATTCGGGACAAAAACTCTCAAGCTTGACTCGGGAGAAAAGACCATCATACCAGCGGTCATCCCTTCACGAATCATCAGACAATATTTAGGCTATTGTCAAGAACAAGAATTCGAGCCGGCCAGCCAACGTTCTCTCTACCGAATGATTGAAGTGTGTTCGGCCTCCATGCAGAGATCCCTTCAGGGACTTGACAACACAACAGCAGAGGGCGCTGAGACGTTTGATCAAGTATTTTCTATGTTGGAGAGCCTAGCAGATCAGGGCATCAACGTAACTACCACTCAGAAAGTGGATGATTTCAAGACACACATCGGACGAAGTGAACAGTGCAGTGATCACTGCACGGTCCAAGCACTAAGTGATAGTAATGCTGGGGAGTTTAGAGGGGAATGTAATCACCAAAACGGCCACGAATGTGAGTGCTGTGAAAGCCTGGAGGGAGTACTGACAGAGGTGGAAGAGATGCTGGAGAAAGTGGACATGACGGAAGAAGAGAGGGTTTGGCTGAGGTTTGAGTACACTGAGAGTGTACGCAACATACAGGCGTGGAAAGCTCACTTGCTGCGATCAAGTAACCAGGACGAAGCCAAGCAACATATTCTCCGGAATCTAGACGCGAGCTCGTGCCTTGTCATAATGGGCTGGGCAATGAAATTTTTGCCTGTGCAACTGTGGAGAGCAAGCATTAGGTCGAGTGCTTTGTACATATTTTCAACAACTGCACCCAAAATAGCTTTGCTGTTGTCTCAATCATAGAGGACTTGCTACACAAGGTCAAATAGGAGTACCCCGTTGTGAATTCATCCTACCTTCGATCGGATAACGCCGGATGCAACCACAATGGGCCTCGACAACGGGACACGACCAGGGAGAGAAACAAAGAGAGCAAATTAAAATACCAGGCATTAGTGTGTTGAACAACTTCCAGTACGAAGAGTGTGGTATCCGAGTGTGGAAAGCATACAGCATCGGCCCTGGGCACCTCATCCCTTACAGCGATGTCGGAGTTCCATCAAAGGGAGATGCTGATTCTGTGGGACGTTAAAGAACCCACGCACTGTTCGAAAAGAGTAGGGGACGTAGTCCCCGGTGTGGTGGTCTATCTCTACTTGAATGTGGTTATAGGGGAGGGTTTGCAGTTACGGGCCTACAGTAATTGGCGCAAGCTGTTGTAGTGTCCCTGCCAGGTCTCTGGCGAAGCTGATTAAATTAAATTAAAAATTAAATTATAAATTACTGGGCTAAGGGTGATAAAGCCATTTGGTCAAGCTAGACAGAGGGGAAGCGTGGGAGAGAGCATCAGGCACAAGTCTGAGATCTACTCTTGCCTATAGACTGGATGCGTCCTCACGTTCAAGACCCAGGCAGAGGCAGAGAGCCATATGGATATGGGCAAACACCGCCTTGAGGTGGACTGCGAATCCATGTATGAACGCGTCAGGAGGAAATGGGCGGAAATGGTGACAGGGATGACATTCGCTCCAATGTGCCATCAACCTCATCTCAAGGTGGGGATGGAAGCAGCACTGCCAGAGCATCTGCTCTTAGACCATTGGGATGGGCTCTGAAGGTAGCAAAACGACCTATCAGGATAACTGATAACGTCAAGATTTTTTTGATGGAGAAATTTCAAGCGGGTGTAAGAACTGGAAACAAGACCGATCTTGTGCAGGTAGCGAGGGAAATGAAGATTCTCAGAAATGAGGACGGAGAGCCCACGTTTAAGCCTGAAGAGTGGAGGACGGCGTAGCAGATCAGTAGTCTGTTCTCACGTCAGACAACGACGCAGCGTCATAGGGGTATTGATGCTGAGGAGATACCTGAGGAAGACATCGTGGCCGCAGAGTCGGAAATGTCCTTCCACGCTCTTAGAGGTTTGGTGATGGAAGACAAGGGCAATCCAACCCATCCAATCATCGTGGGCGTTAGCAATATCTGCGAACTTGTAAAAGACAACAAGCTTGCCTCACTCAAACTGGCAGTCCTGAAAGAAATCTGCCAACAATTACACCTTACAACAAGTGGACCGCTTTTAAGAAAATATACTTTCTTTGCGGCCATTGAAAAATTTTCTGAGAGTTGTACATGCTTTCAAAAGTGACTTTACATAGTTTTAGTACGGAGGATCGGTTGAGGGCAGAAAGGCACTGTAGTAAGCAGTGTAGGACGTCAAGAGTAGCTGTGCATGCCGTGGCATTTCTACCCCATCTCCTCTACTGGGGCCTTAAAGATAGGTGCGTAAAATACTGAAAACTGAGTGAATGCTTTAGCAAACGCAGTGAAACAGGAAAACGCCCGAGGATTTTTAGATACTACTTACTGCATACTGTTGTTACGCTTTAACGTCGATAGTTAAAAAACAGCGCTAAGAGGGTAGCTATAGGTAGAGAAATAGCAGGAAGATGTTAGTAACACTGCACATGGATTAACAGGACCCGCGCAGCAAGTTTGCAACGGGGGTGGCGGGCTGGAGCGTGAGTCAATTACGGGGTCAGGGGGCATGCTTCTCCGGAAAATTTTTAAATTAAAGTCCTCTGAATGGCTGGAAGTGCATTCAAAACTAACATGGTGTGGTGAAACTTATATAGTTTAAGCAACAAAAATGAGGTGTTTTAAAACAAGAACAAGACGCTCGATGAGCGTTAACTCAGGACACTTTTGTGCTCCAGAAGCCGGACGCACGCTTTCTAATTCTCGAAACTATCCGGCTGGTGGTTTGCTTTTGGGTTCACATAAGGCCTTTTTGTTCACGTACGAGCAAAGTACGTTAAACTGTTTTAAGAGTTTCCATCCATATTCGTTGTCAGCTGTTGTTGTTTACTTCTAAATTAAGTGGCAACATCTGGAGTTTTTTCTCTCTGCGAAGCGCATAGACACTTCTCTTAACATATTGGATAGTTAAAACTCGAAAACACAAGGCGAATCGTTTCCGTGTATGTGACATGTTTCTCAGAAGCAATCCAGATGTCACGCATTGTAAAAAGAACTTAAAATTCAAACTGCTCTATTTTCAAAACAAAGCGTGTTACTTGGCTTAAAATGTCATTTACCTGATGAAGGTAAAAAATCTAAATGTTTAATTTTAGTTTTTTTTTTTTGGTCTGTAAATATAGAACTGTCACAGCGATTGACTTGTGGCATAATCCGGATCCGGATTTTAACTTGCCAAATGGGGATTTGAAGATTTGTAAAGACTTAAAGACAAACTAATAAAAAATAGTTTTGACCTGAAAATAAACTGCCGCACTTTAGAGAAAATCGGCTTTCAAAATCGTTCAAATTCTTCTTGCACACGATAGCCACGAAGTCGTGATATTTGGAACTGCTTCAAAGTAATTTATTATTTATCTAAAATTGTTTAGATTGCAGAGATTAGTTGTTTGTAGGTTGATAAACGTGTATAATTTGTACAAATGAATCAAACCGATGCAAAGTGAGTAAAATTGGTCGTGGAATTTGATCTAAATTTCCCGTCTCACCTGACCGAAATAGCACCAAAAACTAGGGGGATGGTCAAAATTCGAAGGAATTTATTTTATTTTATTAAGAATGCCATCGATTGTTATCTTTTCTGGTAGAGAAAAAATGCTGAAAATTTCGAGGGAATCCGCCAACCATGATCCGTGGACTTTGCCTGGTCCTTACTGACAATGTCACTTAAACTGTTCAAAATTAGGGTTCGAGTCGCTAGTTTCGTAAATTTTTGAAAAGAAGTTTGCTTCCTCTTTTAGAATTTCTTTCGAGCAGTAGGTGGTGGTACCGTTTGGCTTCTTCAAGGATGCAATATTTTTTTCTTCTGGTTTCGCTTTTCGAGATTGTAAAAGTACTTGCTGTTTTTTTCACCAAATTCATACCATCGAGCTTTGCTGGGGACGATTGCACCGCGCGTACTGCTGTAATTTTTGCAAGTTTGATTTTAACACGTTCCATCTCGGCTTTTGTTGATTCATTGAAATTCAAGCGCAGCTGCTCCTGTAAGGAATTGAATCTAAGTAGAAGCTCTTTTTCTTCGTTCCGCTTTTGTCTAGCTTTGCGTTTCGCGAAAGTAGTAGGGCTTGAGCAAAGATAAGCCCCGTTTGTGGATTCCCTTTGGATTCTCTCGCAAAAAGTGGACTCCCTTCACTACATATGCAGGATGCCCTCACAAAAAAAGTGGATTCCCTTCATTACATATGCAGGATTCCCTCGTAAAAAGTGTCTTCCTACATACTAATAAGTGTCGAGGTTTACTAATCAGCGTCACTCCAGTACAATGAAAACAATAAACTTGCCTAGGCTTGCCCGTTAATAGTTAACACGGATTGGTCAGTCAAGAATTAATTGTGTGCTCAAAATAAAAGCGCGCTTTTCGTTGGTAGTGTCAACGTTGCTTTCCGCTCCGTTAGTCACTAATTATTCAAAACTAGTGATCCAAACTACCCTATATTTGCATACAAACTCTAAAGTAAAAAAGCCCATGGGACATCCTTGAAACCACTGCCATTCAACAACGACAGTAGAATGCTTAAGTTGTTTGGAACGATCAATAGAAACACGCGACTAATATGAGTTACACGTTTCTTGAGAGACAAACATAAGCTTTAATGCTTTTTCTCAGCGAATACAGAAACAATACAGAAAGTGCTTTGAAATGAATAAAAATACATTTATTGACAACGAAAGCTTCAACAACTACGAAATGTTTAGCACAAAGTATCAGGAAGTTAGGATCGGCAATCAATCGTCTTCATCTTCGCTCGGAGGATAATCACTCTTCTTAAAAGTTTCTGAATCAATGTGTTTCACTGCGTGACAATCAGTGCAGCAAATCAATCCATCGGTCGAGTGTTTACGATCAACAGGAATTTTGTATGCGCAAATCGGACAAATCTTATAACCATCATGCCAGTGGCATCTAGGGCATTTCACTACTGCAGTTTGGTAGATGTTTTCTCCGTTACAATGGTAGCAAGAGCCTTTTCCTTGACGCAAAATCTCTAGACTCGCGCTCTCTTCAGAAAATTCAACTTTGGAATTTCCTTCATGTTCCAGATCAGAGTTTTCGGTCTCTCTATGATCTTCAACATTACTGCCTTCGGAAACCATTTCTTCATCACTAGCCTCACCGCCTTTATCTCGATAGGCTCGTTCCTTTGCCATTAGCTCAGCCAAAATTGTCTTAGTCTTTATCAAACGCTTATTGATTCCTAACTCTGCCAACCCGTCTATAAATGTTTTGAGGACGCGGGGTTTGGCAACATCGTCGTTGTAAGGGAGTAACACATATTCAACCAACTCTGAGATGTTGGTCACTGGTATTATTCGCTGGTTTCGAAGTAACTGTCCACGAGGTGTCCAAAACAAGATATCCTTGGAAGCTGTCATGCTGTGTAATAAATCGGAGGCCTGTTGTCTGGAAACGGCTTGGGAAAGTCCTTCTAAAACATCTTTAATTCGAGGTTCATCGTCATCACTTTCCTCTTCACTTGTGTTAGTGTCCTCATAATCACTCTTTTCCTGTTTATCCCATTCGACCTTTCTCTTCATAATATTGACCAGCACTCGCTAACTACAAGAACCAACTGAACACACAACAGACCAGTTTGCGATTTTTTATAACATTAGGGGTCCCAAGCTAGTTACAACTAGTATCAACAAATCTTGAATAAAGCCTCCACCCTCTTGAGCAAGGGTTTGCTTCTTTGTCTTGCAAGGAATACTTGGCTCAGCGAGATTAAGAATGGCATCCTTGAATGGAATCATTTTCCTTTTATCTTCTTCAGAGACTGGAACATTTCCACGAAGCACATTATAAATAATCTGCACTAATGCGTGCATCTGTTGTGGAGTGGCTGTCTCTAGGAGAAACTGACGCTGAAGTTCAGGGCAACACGTTAAGAGTTCAAGGAAACCGCGATTGTTCTTTACTACTCGAGACATGGTCATAGAATGAATTAAGGATAGTAGGCGCCAGTATTTTATAGAGAGCCCAGCTTAATTTACGACCAAAGTTCAAAGTCGTCTTGGTCTTGATCCAACACAACTGTTTTTCGTTTCTTCCCTGGAGGTAAACCACGAAACTGCACTTTTCTTTTTTGTAGAACTCTGACCACTCCCAGCCTGAGATACTAGATCACCAATAGCTTCTCTACTTCGCTTTGCAAGCGCTGTATTAACATGATCTCCATCAAGAATATCTTGAGCGACTTGAGCACCGGTTTGTAACGCCTTTTTGCCGAGTACCTTAGTACCTTGTTGTAAATGAGGCATCGCCCAGCGAAACAAACCTTTAAATATGGAACCTAAGCCATATCCCTGCTGAAATCGGGATCCGTGGAAAGCCGGTAAATTACCTCCTTTTAGCTTAGCTTGGTTTAGATAATAGTCTTCTTACAACTTGGTATTTGGAATGTAAAGTTTCTTCATTTTTAAAAGTTCGTTGTTCTGTGTAAGCAACACTTTCCCAAGCTCAAATGGCACTGATTCTCCTGTGTCGCGCTTTATATTGATTCAATATAGTGATAAGACAATAGATTTGAGGAGGATGAGGAGGAGGAGGGAAAATAATAGAATTGTGGTGGTGGTGGTGGAGGAGGAGGAAAACAATATAATTTTTGTGCTGAAGCCTATATCATTGTGAATCATTACACATTTTCTCAGTCGATGTTAAGCTTCGATTCAGTTGACATGAGTTGGTCCTGTCCTGTTTGTCAAAAGGATTTTTCAAGAAAAGATAGTATGCAAAGACACATGAACAGTAAACACAATAAATATTCCGGTTTCGGTCCAGTTATACCGATGTCTCAAGAAAAGTGTCGGCGGTTTCAAATGGTTCATCAATTTACCTGCATGGTTGCAGGGATGACTGGCTCGGGAAAAGCGTTCTGGGTGCAATCACTGTTACAACAAGCTCAAACCGTGATCGATCAGCCACCGGAGAGAATAATCATGTGTTATTCGCAGTGGCAACCCGATTACACCCAGTTATTGATGGTGATACCGACAATCGAATTTGTCAAGGGGATTCCGCCTTCTCTAGACAATGATTCCTATTTGGATATCAACATACGCAACTTGATTGTCATCGACGACCAAATGATTGAAGCAGGAAGTGATAATCGGATCGTGAACCTGTTTACAAAAGGATCCCATCATCGAAACCTGAGCGTCATTTACATTGTACAAAATCTGTTTCACCAAGGCAAAGGCAACCAAAGCATCAGCTTAAACAGTCATTACTTGGTCCTTTGCAAGAATCCTCGGGATACTCTGTAGATTTTGACTTTAGCCAAACAAATGTACCCAAGACAAACTGCTTTGTTTTTAAAAGAGTACGAAGAAGCGGTCAGAAGACCATTTGGGTATCTTTTTATAGATGTCAAGCCAACGACTCCAGATAGTTGCAGATTGCGAACAAATGTATTACCTGGCGAAGAAAGATTCGACAAAGGGTTCGAAGAGAGTAACATTTCCCAAGAACTGCTCCAGTATCTCAAGCAGCAAACCCAGATGGTTCCCCCGGTAATTCCGGAGATGCAGTGCATTCAGAATAATATGGATAACCTTCTGTATCGTACAAATCTTGGAGACGACGAAAGAGCGAGGCAGTACATGCAGTTGCAAAACGAGTTTTTAACATATAAACACCAGTTCAATTCCTTAACACCTGAGGCAACAATTATGCCTCAACCTCAAGGGCGGGAACACATTTCCAACGAGGCTATGTTAAACAATTTACCAACAGTGCCACCAACTCCAGGTCAAGCGCCACCACCTGAACCAACGGCAAAGGAGCCAGCCCCACATTCCTTATCTACCACGACAACCTCCACGCCCGCACCTCCCTCCCTCCGTCGATCTTGACACCCCCTCCCACAGTCGAAACGATGTCGCCAGCAAGAAAGCGTAAACGCCCGCAATTAAAATTTGTAAATTACATGGATGATGAACTTTCAAGACGATCTCGACGTTTACACAGGAAGTCACCTTACAAGTATTCTAAATATCAAGAAGACGATTGATTACATCCTAATTTCCTGATATTTTGTGCTAAGCATTTCGTAGTTGTTGGAGCTTTCGTTGTCAATAAATGTATTTTAATTCATTTCAAATCTCTTTCTGTATTGTTTCTGTAGTCTCTGAGAAAAGGCAATAAAGTTTATACGAAAATTTGGTTTATCAACGGAGTTGATAATGTAAATTGACCACCGTACAGGGATTCGATTAGTAGCTAATCGAATCCCTGTACGGTGGTCAATTTACATTATCAACTCCGTTGATAAACCAAATTTTCGTGTTTCACTCCCCCACCGACGCAGCACCACAGTTTCTTTAGAAACTAATCCCCAATAAAGTTTATGTTTGTCTCTCAAGAAACGTGTAACTCATATTAGTCGCGTGTTTATATTGACCGTTCCAAACAACTTAAGCCGTCTATTGTCGTTGTTGAATGGCAGTGGTTTCAAGGATTTCCCAAGGGCTTTTTTACTTTAGAGCTTGAATGCAAATATAGGATAGTTTGGATCACTAGTTCTGAATAATTAGTGACTAACGGCCCTTTTTCTTCAAGCTCTTGATATTTGTTAACATATTCATGAATGCCTTTTGTTCTGAGTTCAACATAGGTTTTGTCAGCTAGTAGCGAGTTGTTAATTTTCCAGAAACCCGGGCCACGATGTGCTTGTTTATCTTTGGTACCTATCAGTACGTTGAGCGCCGAATTATCTGAGAATATGTTCGGTAATATTTTAACATCGGAGATAGCGTGCTCGAAATTTTTGGATAGAAGCAGATAGTCCAACCTGCATTGAAATTTCATAGAAGGGTTACACCATGTAAAACCCGGAAGATTCGGGTTTTTTAATCTCAGTCTCCACGTATCCACAAGATCATGTTTAAATAAAAAAGTGTTCAATTCATTGACAACATTTATTATGCTCCAGGGAGCGTACACCGCGTTTGTCGAGGTCATTTAAGGCACAAATCACCACCCTGCACGATTCTTTCATGTGATAGGTCCCTCAGGAAATGAACCACAGGCTTCCCAAGCTCAAGCTTGTTTATATAGAGAATTGTATGGGAAAGTCACCAATCGTAAAAAAAATGTGTAAATAACTATATAATCAGAAATAAAGTTTTCCTATCTCAAATGTGTCGCGTACTTGTCTCTTGTGCCGATTTTGAAGCCATTCTGACGCCGTTTAGTGAAGTTTTTCGAAATCGTTGTCTCTCCTTCTAAAAGAAGGAGAAGGCAGACCACTCCATCGATCGCATCAATCGCTGGCCAGACGTCACTCCCCAAATCGCTCTCTCCTCGAAAGGAAAAGTCCCGAATCGCAATAAAACCAACAATTCCATAAAGCCCAATAAATTTCACTCCATCTACGTGTGCTTCGGGGGTCAAAAGACTCGTGAAGAACGAAAAATTTGGCTTGAAGTTCGCCTCTTCAGCTTTCCTGATATCAGGGGCACCCAACGACAAATTTCGGTAGATATCTGTTCGGTGGAGGGTAATTGGCCTTGGGTTTTCGGCGTCGATTAAAGAGTGCACTCGGATTTCCTTAACTAAAACGTGGCCTAAAAGATGCGCAATTGGGAAATCATAGCCCCTAAGGTTTTCGGAAAGGTCGTAATTGCTGTTTTTGGCAGTCTAAAACGTCAGCTAGCATTTTTGGAAAGAAAAGGTTCGTGGAAAGTTAATGTCAGCTTGCATTTTCTCAAAGGAAACTTTTGTTCCCTAACAGTTTCGGGCAATCAAAATTTCATCTAGGGAATCCGACCAGATGAACTTCTTCTAGCTAATGGAAACATCACTTAAAACAGACTTCAAACACCAGAAGGGACTTGAAAATGTCTTTCTACAGCTTTTGGTTGATTTGGCTCCTTGGGTGCCCCTGTGATATGCTTGTGACCGACCTCGCGACAACGGCCGTTAACGCAAGGTCAAGTAGCTGGTTTCTGTTTCCATTTGAATTAAGTCACGCACTGACAACACGACCCTCCACCGGAGGGAAAGGTACATTTTATCGCGAATCAAGTGTCACACTAGGGCTGCAGCTGGTTTGTAACCTTTACAGAGTTCACAACTATCAAGCAAATTTAGAACGATAACTATCTTATGTTGAAAATCTAATCTCGAAAAATTTCACTAAACGGCGTCAGAATGGCTTCAAAATCGGCACAAGACACAAGTACGCGACACATTTGAGGTAGGAAAACTTTATTTCTGATTAGATAGTTAGTTTACACACTTTTTTTACAAACCGGTGACTTTCCCATAGAATTCTCTATATAAACAAGCTGATACAGAGTCGAATTTTGAGCTTGGGAAGCCTGTGAATGAACCTGAAGTGTTGTGTCGTTGGGGGCGTAAATATTCAAAAACACTAGTTTTGTTTCATCCAAAGTTGCCTCAGCTACGATGTATCTGCCGTTTTTATCGGCGATAATGTTGTCGATGGTTACGTCAAGCCTTGGCTTGAACATTATCATAACGCCGCGGCTGTGGGTAGAGCCATGACTAGCACATATTTTCCCGCCCCATTTATTTTCCCAAATTTTGATTGTTTGGGTTGAAGAGTACGTTTCCTGGAGGAAAATTACATCAGCATTTTGTTGGTGCAGCCATCTAAATAGCTGTCTTCGTTTCCAAGATTAATTTAAACCTCTGACATTCAGAGTGCTAGCTTTGAGATCCATATATACTTAGGTTGTCAAGCAACATTGATAATTTGATTCAATTCGCGGACTTGAGAAGCCATGGCAAAAATAAATAAAGAAATATCGAAAAATTCAATATTTCGGGAGGATTTCATAGGTGAGACATGAACAAAGCATACATGATAAATAAAAGCTAAGCAGAACTAGGCATGCCATAATGGTGGTGGAGTATAATATCGCGAAGAGGACATGTAAAAAACGGTTTGACAAAACATGGAATCTCTACACAAATACATAACTACTGGACCTAAACTTATCAGTTGGCACACTTTCCTGTCTAGGACGGGAAGGCAAAAGTACCTGAAATAACTTGACCATAACTTACTAGTTCATTTAAGTTGTAGGGTTACCGCGTTCCTTAAAGCGACCGTAGATGGGAAAGCGCTTTGTCTCAGGGCCCTGATAAACAACGCGATCAATTACAAGTTTCTCCACGTGTATGGATCTCAAAACTAGTTTTCTGCTTGCTCCTGGTCTTTTTTAACACTGGTTTGGATGTGTATGCAAACGCTTTTTCTTCAGTTCTCAAAACTTTCTAATTCTAGGTATCATGTCTGTCACCAATTTTTTTTAACGATTTTCCATCCCCCTGTCCAAAAACAATCGTCCGTCCCTTAACACTGTACACACCATTTTAAAATTTGAAAAACATTCCTTTCTTCCAGATTTCATACAAGTAGATCTTTCATTGAGTGCACATGGCCAGTTTAACCTATTTGCACTACCACCCCCCCCCCCTTTTAAGGAAAACTCCAAATAATACCATCCTACAATTGAAACATACCAAACAAATAACACAAAACCAACGACAGCCATGACACAAAAAATACGGTGTCAGCTTTCAAATGCAAAACTTATCATACCTACAATAGGTATTTTAACAGTCACCAAACCTAGCAAGATTCGAACGCACTCTCTAATCTACGATTACTACTAGTAATATATTGATCGAGTACCTAACTATGAAACTCGTATACGTGAGGCAATGCATTCTGTATTACTCAGCCGTTTTCTATTGAAGGGACGCTTTCTGGACGTATAGCTTACTGTTAGTAAGAACTTTTAGTGCTACAGAAATCCAAGCTTTCATTTTCCATAGAAAACAGAAAAAAGAAAAAAAACTTTACCGTTCTGTAAACAACTTCCGGACAATGGAGGAATCACTAGGATTTTGCAAAAAAATATGCCAATAATAAAGTCACTGCTGAGGTTGCATTACAGTGCTAACCATAAGAACCTATGGATAACAGGAAGTCATCCCAAAGTTTAACATTCATATGAAAGGTTGTATATTTAGTTTCTCTAAAGAAGAAATCATAACATACAACTACAGTGCATTTTCTGATTAAGCTTCTAAGTAGTACTGTGGTCTCACAGTTTGTTAGGCTGTCCAGTAGTAGCAATTAAATCAAATCCTTTGGAGTGACTATACAAATCACAATAATTTATATTTTTTCTTTTCAGGCATTTCCTTTCAGTTTCAGCAATGTGGCAGATTCCTCTCTTAATTTCCATTTTCTGCCTATCCACGCTGACAAAAGGTACGTAAATTTGGGCAGAGTTTAAGTGCCGTCAAAAAGGAGATCCTCTTCTAAAAGAAGGAGAACCTGAAAACACCAGCCTCTGAATTTCACATTTCACTGCCAAGTGTAAAGTATGGAACATTTAGAGATTCATTTTTGCCTATTTCACTGTCCCCAGCATTTTTATTTAAAAACGACAATTAATACCCTGACATTGACATTTATAAGCCAGCTACTCAGTCATCCATTCGGCCATCCATCCATTTCCCTGTTTGTTTATCCATGCATTCACTCCAGACAGAACTGGCCCTGGAGAGATGGGTAAAATAAATTATGTACAACACACCATAAAAGCTTTAGGATGTGTTATGCAAAGTGAGCAACTTCTTACTATACAGAATACAATACCCTGACAGCAAAAGTGTATTGATTTTCACTCTGAGACTGGAAATTTAACGCTTTCATTCGCACTAAATATTTCTTCTGACCTTCATGTACAGTTGTAATTAATTCAACACTGTTCTGTCTTTGTTAACTCAGATAACATTGGGAGGGAACTTGGAACTTGACCCCATATATAGTTGTTTCTCTTCCAGTTTCATTGATAAGCAGATGACCACCAAAGACAAAAACTCTTGATTTAGCATTATTTTGAAAAGCTGGCAGCCAATATATCAGAGGTTCTCAATGGGGTTAACCATCAACCGTCAAATGGCCTAAAATTTAACCATCAACAGTCAAAAATGCCTCAGTGGGGTTACATCTACATCTACATTTATTAAGTCGATAAAATCCCGTAAGACATCACATCAACTGTAATAAAATCTAAAATAATATATATATATATATATATATATATATATATATATATATATATATATACATATAAAATCTAATTCTAATTATAAGTTGAATAAAAGTAAATATGTCAAATAACAAGATAAATAAATGATAACTCAAAATCATAATTTAGATCACTTATTTCACGTGCTTTCCTAAATTTGACTTAAAATCAGGTAATGACTTGCAATTCACAAGGTCAGCGGGCAGTGAGTTCCACTCTGTTATTGATCTAGGAAAAAAGGAAAACTTAAAGACATCCTTAGAAACTTTTGGCATTCTATACTTAAAAGCATGGCTGTTGCGGGTTCTTAATTCACTGTGTGGTATTAAGTGTTCTTCTGTGTTTATGTCTACTAGATTATGACTAAGTCAATCTGTTTTTCTTTCGTCTTGTTTCTAATGTATCCCATTTCAGAACAGATAACATGTCAGTCACACTTGCTGTTTTGTTGAAGTTTTGAAGGCAAAAACGAGCAGCTTTTCTTTGGACTCTCTCCAAGGTTGAAATATCTTTTTTATAGTGCTGGTCCCACGAGGCACTTGCGTACTCCAGTTTGGGTCGGACGATGCTGGTATAGGCCGTTTCACGCACTTTCCTGGGGCAGTTCCAGAGATTTCTCTTGATCAACCCTAAGGATCGACTCGCCTTGCTTGAGATAGATGAGATGTAATCAGACCACTTTAATTAACTGTTAACAGTAATTCCTAGGTACGATGCAGAGTCTACTTGTTCGAGTTTGGACCCACAGAAAAAATATGACCGTTGAGGAGGTCTTTGCTTATTTGAAATGCAGATGATGTTGCATTTAGAAGGGTTAAATTGCATCTGCCACTCATTTTGCCAAGTTTCTAGTTTATTGAGATCGTCTTGGAGATTGTCGCAATCTGAGTCTTCAACCACCACACCGTACAAGAGAGTGTCATCGGCAAACAGCTTACTGGCAAACAGCTTACTGTCGAGTCAAATGGCCAAAAATGTAACCGTCAACGGTCAAGAACGCAATCTTTTTACCGTCAACTGTCGAATGAGCAAGCCAATTTTAACAGTCAAAGGGACCCCCTCCCGCACCCCCCCTTCCCCCCCCCCCCCACACACACACACCCTCCCCCCATGGAGACCCTCATATCAGAACCAAACAGACCCTAAAAGTAGTGGTTCAGTTTTCCCAAAACAATAAAAAAAAAGCCCCTGGTTAAAGATGGCGAGGATATGCATGGTAATAAATTGCAACTTGACAAAAAACAGTGGGAATACATGTAGTTACATGTATACATGATGTTGATATCATGGCTTAAAGCGGCTTCAATCATTTCTAGATAATATCCCCAGGAGGGGGAGGTGGGGATATTTGGGCATACATGTACAGCTGTGATAGTGACAGTGGGGTGTGAAAGCCTTTTTTTAAGTTGAAATTTGTGGCTTGGGCGGGCCCCCATGCAAAAATAAATGTGTGATCACACTTTAAAAGTGTGATTGAAGTGTGATCCTTGGAATCACACTTTATCCCACTAATAAACACACTTTCCATGTGTGATTTTTCAACATTCACACATTCAGAAGTGTGATGAGAAGTGTGATGTAGAAAGTGTGACAGCTGATCCCAGATCAAAAAATCACACTTTTCAATGATGCACTTGCTATCTAAGAGTTAGTGAAAGATTTGTTCATAAAGTGTGATAGTTTTCACACCAAGCCTCTGATAAAGACAATATCTCTCCAAACTCACTTTATGTCAGCCCAAGAAACAGCATACCAACAGGGTATGGGTAGGGTACACTCCTAGTATAGTGTATACTGTTTTAGGAGTATACCCATTAAAGTATTAAAGGTACATATTATGTAAGTGGGTGTATACCTTTTCAATTGAAGCAGCTGCAATGCAAAAACTCTATGTGCTGTCAGGCAAATGCCACATTAGTTGGATATTTTTCTTATAGTTAATTAGCTTGCATGTGAAATATGTCCTCTTTTTGAAAGTACATATAAGGAATTTTAATAGAACTGCAGCTTATCTCATAAAATGAACAGGATGGTAACACTCTCAAAGGATAAACCCAATTTGTGAACCAGATTAATCTCCTGCACTGACAATGAAGCTAGCATAACGACATGCAGTGGCTGAAAAGTGTGTTAATTGGACTGGTTCAAGCGATGGCCTAAAGATCATTGTGTTGTGTTCTTGGCCAAGAAAACTACATCTCACAGTGTCTCTCTTCACCCAGGAGGTTAAGTGATTGCTGATGGGAGCTAAATTGTAAACAACAAGTATTCCATCCAGGGGTACTTTAGTATAATTCAAAGGGTGCTTTGTGCTATTGAACCCGGAATGAATTGCTGGCCCAATAAGTCACCTTGTCCTCTATGCAGTTGCATCTTTTTAATTTGGCTCATTCAGCCTATTGGGTGGAACACAAGCTCTATTTACTTTACAAAACCTTCAGTCATGCTCCACTAAATTTGGAAATATGAGCCACAGTTTTATGAAAATGCCTTGAATTTCCTGTGAATACCCCATGAAAGCCATTTAATGGCCCATGAAAACTGCAAAATGTAATTTCATGGGCTCTTTTGTGGCTATGAATTTTCCATGAAATTGTAGCATTTTATTTCATGACCCATGAATTTGGTAAGGAGAGACATGAGCCATGAATTTGCCATGAAACTCATCACATTATATATTTCATGGCCCATGAAAGTCATGTGTTTGGACTTTCATGGGCCATGAAAATGGCTGGTGGTGTGGTGGCCATTAATAATCCATGAAACTCAACAAAAACAATGGAACAATGTACGGTAACAAGTGACCAAAAGATTAATTTTTAATACGAAAGAAACATGGCGACCGGATTAGGTGTAGACCACACTAATAAGGGGTGTAGCTGGGATTTTTCAAGGAGGGGTCCACAGTGTGTCACACTTAGGGTACTTCCCATATTGTCATGTCAACATCCATGCCGTGGTTTACTGAAAGTGACATTAATTTTGTTTGGATGGGTGGTAAGCTTAGAGGGAGGGACAAGCTAGCCATTTTCATGAGTTGTTTAAACTAAATGAAACTTCTCATCATAAAAATTGATCAGCTGAAATATCTTATGACAGTTCCATTCAAATAAAGATAATTCCTCATAATGACAAACAATACTTACAAGATGTTTTTATTTTTGTAAACCATGGCCTGATTTTTAAGCAGTTTACAAAGGTCTTTATAACATCACTTTTATAGGGAAGATATTTACTTACAAACATTGTTTTTGTTATTTAAATGTTAAAAACGTTAAACAGAAGAATTCTTTGTTTCACCAGCCAATAGCTCTTTGGTTGGCATATTAATAACAATAGGTCACATCACTGATATCTTTGCTATAGGGGTGACACAATTACTGGTAGCCCAGTAGTTTCCATTGTGGCCAAGACATGCAAATTAGGATAAAACCAAAGACTTGGAATTTCTTACAATATCTGGGAATGTTCACTGATCCAGTTGGGAATAACTTGGAATTACTAGGAATTCCCAAACATTTTAAGACTAAACAGAAATCGCATTTGGAATTTCTGGGCATCAATGGTAAACAGAGACATCAAACTACAAAATTGAGCAAGTTGTGGCCAATTAATATCAAGTTCCACCAATTTAAATAAAAAAAAAAAGACTGCAAAGTTTTGTGATTCTTTATTAATGAGCAAGACTATCATTCTCTCAAGGAAACAGATTTATGATGAAGCCGAAACTAAGTGCTACTAAACACAACATAGCCCTAATAAATACAATTACATATAATAAAATACAATCCTAATAAGTCACACATTTACTCAGTGAATTATCCGAAAAGCAGATGAAATTCACAAAGTCCTTTGAAATGAAATGAACGTAAGACTTAAAAGCGAGCGAGAGTAAGCGGTAGATTTTTCTCACCTTCACGAACTCATTCGTCTCTTTGCTATCTCGTCAACGTTCGGCAACAAACATCTTAAGCATGTTTTACTCTCAACTGAAGATGAATCTCTTCATAAAGTGTGTTTTTGTCAAAATTTTCGCCAGAAATTAGGAACTGAATGACCGAAACAACAGAAGGAAAATAGAGCAGATAAGAGAGCATGGGCGTTTTCCATTTACCAAGAAATTCCGGAAATTCCGGTTGGGGTGTAAATGGCACACATGTTTTTGGTTCGTTCCAATGGAAAATTTCCGAAATAAACGGTACTTCTGAAAAGGTAGTCCTGTTTTCCCGTTGGAAACTTTCCGATGGAAAATACGTGTTCCATTTACGAGTTTCACAAGTTTTCACCAGTTCCAGGTCTTTCACGGCCACATCTTTGGTAAGATGGCGGCTCCTTCTTCGGTCACCTCGAATAGTTTTATACGAATGCCCCGTGTGTCATGGACTAGTACCCGATCTTCATACGTTAATTAATCACAATTGTGTGATGTATACCAATGGTAAGCAGAATTTATTGGAGAAAACATTAAATTTTGCTCGAGGGTTCTTTGAGTAAGCTTATTCCGATTGTTTCCCGCGTAATACTTTGCATCTGAAATTAAACAATGTCTTTCGTTATTTTCCTTTCACAGTAGGCGTGAAAGTCCGGCTTTGTCATACAACCAATAAGAGTATCGCTGAGGAATCTTCCAGTGGCTTCATTTCCCTGCACTAAGCTTCAAGGGTCCGCCTCGAGTCGCCCTGAAGTGGCTAGTAAATATTCATCGATGAAATATCGTGGCAATATCTTTTTGAAAAACCCTTCGTTTCGGCGATGATCGCGCCTCATATAAGCTGCAACCGCTGCGAGGATAGGAGTGTCATCATCGTCTTCTCAATTTAAACAATTGACCTGCTCCCAACGTCAGTGGCTTCATAGCTCAGTTGGTTAGAGCATCGCACCGGTAATCGCGAGGTCACGGGTTCAAACCCCGTTGAAGTCCAAAATTCTTTTCAGGTTTCTTTTCGCAATTGCATAAATTGCGTTCACAACTGCGAGGATCATTCTTCATTTGATTAAAAGACCTTCTTGCATAGACAACTCTACAGTTACGTTTAAAACATCGTTGTTGCCATTTGGAAGTTTAGCGGGAAATTGTGGAGCCTGGGATTTGTCAAATGGAACACGTTCTTCGCCGATGGTCATTTCCCATCGAAATTTCCGGAATTTTTTGGTAAATGGAAACCGACCATGTTTCACTGAAGACCGCAATCAAGTAGTCCAGCGGATGTTACATGGCAACAGCCAAAGATGGTGTGTGAATTTTCACGTGACTATCCTCGTGCATTTTACTGAACAAAGAACCTCTATTTATTCTCTCTTGGCGCCCATCTTTGAATTGTCTTTTCGGTTGGTCTGTCGTGCGAATAATTGTAATAAGTTTTTGTTTCGTATAGATTGTTTTTTGAGTGGTTTAGAGGATGAGTAACAACAGCGTTATTGCAGTAAACGAAAGGCTGAAGTTTGTGGTGCCGATGTCAAATGAAATGAAGGCATCACCGTGGATTTAGAGGCGGGCAAGCCATTTCTAAAGCGGGAATTTTGAATGTTTTTGGTAAGTAAATACTCTGTTATTAGAAAGGTATCCGGTCAGATCGTTCCACAATATAGTCAGGTCGTTCCACAGTAAAAGTCAGATCGTTCCACGAAATAGTCAGATCGTTCCACGAAAAAAAAATCAGATCTATATTACTGTTTAAATTATGGATACCTTTTTTATACGTTCCGATCGACGCATGTTCATTTCATTCATTGAACAAGTCTATATGGATTTCACTGTTAATGCATTTACGTTTAACTATTTAGACTAAAGCACGCTCCTTTTTTTTTGTAAGACCGCACTGTGTGAACTTATGTTAATTCGTGGTGAGAATGTAGTCATTGTGCATCCACGAAAAAAAAATCAGATCTATATTACTGTTGAAATTATGGATAACTTTTTTATACGTTCGGATCGACGCATGTTCATTTCATTCATTGAACAAGTCTATATGGATTTCACTAAATACTCATCCAAGGATGAGTAGGAGCCACCAAATATATGAAAGCAATGACCAATATGAACAACGAGATAAACATTTCTTTGCGATTAGAGAAAGTGAGACTGGGTACCAGACTGGGGGGTGTTTTAGCTTTGTTTGAGCATCGTGCACTCAACTTGGGACTGGGTTCTATTCAATTCAAAATGGTGGTTAACCAAAATGGCGGTCTTTGGATAAAGTTAAAATTGATAAATTCATCGTGATCAACTGCATTAACATTTAACAAATACACTTGAAAGTTTAAATAAGGTGCAGTTCACGGAGAAAAAGACATTCAAGAAGTTTGAAGAGTCAGGAAAGGTCTCACACTAATTCATATCGGTAAACATGGTTAACTCGTTTTGTTTACTTACTTACACAGGACGTTTTTCTTTAGGGAGAAGGTTTTCCTTACTATTTATAAGTGGGACGATCTGACTATATCGTGGAACGACCTGACTATATTGTGGAACGATCTGACTTTTATTCTGGAACGATCTGAGTATATTGTGGAACGATCTGACTTGGAACGATCTGACCGTGAAACGATCTGACCGTAAACCATTAGAAATAGGAACAGTTGTTAAATAATAAAAGCCCGTAACTTGTCAACGGCACAGTAAAACCATGAACAAAATGATCACGTAACACAGTGCTCCTCGGCAAAGTGTAATCCATCGCGGCCGCCGTTCCTATATTGAGGTCTTCGAATCGTCAGTAGTTCAACCGTTGTAAAACTACAGATCGAGTTAACTTTAGGTCAGTTCTTCGCTAGGTCTTAAGCTTATTAAATTATCTTGAGTACTCTAGTGAATTTATGACAGAACCAGTCTAGAATGAAGCAACATGCAATTTGCTTAATTATGAAAATGTGTATGTTTAGCATTTTTGGATACAAGGTTTGTTTTGCCGGTCCTTAGGCTTATATAATTATATCATTTTGAATTTGGCGTGACTGAATTAAGTTCGATTTTTGAATTTTGGCACTGTCGGATCGAATTCAATTTAATTCTACATGGCAGTAGCACAACGTTTGAAACAGGCCTTATTTTTGTTTCAGACATGAATAAAAAATACAAGCTGGAGCGGGACATATGTTGACAACCTCATCCGCAGACAGCAAAAAAAGCTCCCTGAACAGCAAAAAATTTAAAAAGAATAAATAATTGTCTCATTAAGCAATAGACCACAAGTTACTATGGTTTATAGGATGATAAACCACGCGGGATGTTGGAAGGGATTCTTCGAGTGTTCTTTCAACATCCCAAGTGGTTTCTCAGCCTATAAATCATAGAAACTTGTGGTCTATTGCTTTTATATAATAATTCAGAAGACGCGCGAAATTTCCATGAGTGTACTGGCACAATAAACCATAGCTGATTGACCAATCAGAGCGTGCGCATTGATTTGGTTATTATATAATACATAATAAAATTAAAAATCATGATTATTAGTAATATTCCAAACAAGTTGAATAAATTGAGAATATATTAGCTGGTGTTATCATTTGTGTGCAAGGACAAACAATATCTAGAGATTCCACAAACAGGGTATGTTTTATATTTTTCAGTGATGACTTGGTATTTATACATGTATTATTAAAAATTTTCAAGTCTGTTACATTTAGTTTTAACCCACATAGATCGATCTTATCACATATGGAATTAATGGGAGTTTAAGGACATTTTCATGGTGTTGCAAGTATTGTTTTCACCTGCCCCCATGAAAGTGATGAAGGGGTAACTTTCATGAGTCATTAATATGCCATGGATAGACCATGAAAATTTTCATGTCAATGAAAATTTTCACAATTCACAGGGTACCCATGGGCCATGAATTTGCCAACCCATTAAAAACCCATGAAATTACACCCCATGGAAACATCAGGAAATTGAATTCGTGGGCTTTTCAACAGTATTAAAAAACCATTTATTTAAAATCTCTACTTGAAATTTCATGGTTTCTTCATGGGTATTTCATGGGCTAAGATACGATTGGGGAGATTTCATGGATCATGAAACAGTTAAATTTTCACAAGACTTTGATTGCTTTTTTCATGACTTAAAACTATGAAAATACCCTGAAATTTTCCCCTGAAAATTCCATTAAAATGCCTTGAAAAAACCATTGATTTGCTCTGAAAAATTTTCCTAGATTTTAATGGGTTTTGAGTTTATAGTGGCATATAATCAAATTAACGTTTCCCTCGATCTTTACCTTGCTACTTATGGAGGATTATTCTATATATTTAGCTGTTGGTGCATGGCCAATATGCAAGCAATGATACATTAATATTTTATCGTGTTGGAACTGCAATATATATTATAGAACAAATCAACATACTCTAATACTGTGATCAGAAGAAGTGTGATTTGATGTTAGTAGATAATGTAAATTTATCCAGAATCACACTTTAGTTAGTGTGATCACACTTGAGATCACACTTTATAAGTGTGATCACACGTGAGATCACACTTTCTAAAAAAATAAAAGTGTGATTCACTTTTTTTCACACTTCTTTTCACACTTTATCACCCTTCCTATAACACTTTACAGAAGTGTGATTTAAAGTGTGAAAATGTGTGACTTTAAGTGTGATTCACACATCTTATAACACACGTGTGATCACATGTGTGATCACACTTTACATCACACGTGTGATCACACATATATTTTTGCATGGTTATAAGCTATTTGTTCTTTGGGAAGCCATACAGTAAGGCATTACAGTAGTCTAATCTGCTCGTGATGAATGCGTGTACCAGACTGAGTAAGCTGTCTCTCGTTAAATACTTCTTAATGTGTCTGATATTGTGTAAGTAGAAAAAAGCTGTCTTACATACGTTTGTGATGTGGCCACACATATACGGTTGGGATCGACGCAGCAACCTAGGTTTCGAACTCGCGAGCTAGGATTTATCTCTGAACTACCTACTTTGATGTTCATAGCCTGCAATTTACAAAGTTGCTGCCGAGTTCCAATAATCATAAACTCGGTCTTATCATCGTTAATAAGGAGTCTGTCCTGGATCAGCCAGCTCCTAATTTCTCGATGCAACATTCCATCGAACGAACTGCATCCTCCTGGGACGTTGTACTGTTAGGCTTGAAGCTCAGGTAGATTTGCGTGTCGTCAGCGTAGCAGTGTGCGTGTGGGAGTTGATCCCCAACAACCGTGAACAGTTTGGATGCATAAATAACAAAAAGCAAGGGGCCCAGACAGGACCCTAGTGGGACACCACAGTCCAAACTGAAGCTCTCTGAAAGAGATCCCATGACGGAGATTCGCTGGCCTCTGTTGGCCAGGTACGACTTGAACCATTCTAAGGCCACTCCACATATCCCGAGATCCTCGTTCAGACGTTTTAGCAGAATGTAGTGATTTACCGTATCGAAAGCGGCGCTGAGATCAAGCATGACCAGCAATGTAACTTCTTGAGTGTTCATTTTCATGAGAATATCGTTCGTAACTTTAACAAGAGCCGTTTCCGTGCTATGATTTTGACGATATGATGATTGAAACTCTGGGTATAGTGAGTGAGTCATCATATGGGTGTGTATCTGTTCAAACACCGCTTTTTCAACGAGCTTTGAAATGTACTGCAGATTGCTAACAGGTCTGTAGTTCTTGAATAGGAGGTCTAGCCCAGGCTTCTTCAGTAATGGAAGAACGAGTGCACACTTCCAATCATCCGCGAATAACCCAGACTCGAGTGATAGATTAATCATTTTCGTCATGATTGGTAAAAGGACGTCGATACAATCCATCACTAGGGGGGTCGGCATGGGGTCCAGACTGCAGCTTTTCTTCGCACTGCTGCTGATGAGTTTGAGAACCTCCTTCTCCTTAAGGAGGCTGCATTTGCAGAATGGGGGAGGTGATACTGGGGCGTGGTCATCAGGAGGGCATGGCAGCCCTTGCGCCATGTTGTCTAGCTTGGAACCAATAGTCTCGATTTTCTGGACAAAGAAATTTCCCAATTGATTTGCCAGTTTAACGTTATTATTCACAGGGGGTACACCGCCCTGTTGTACTCCTTGTTGAGGAGCTTCTTCGCTGCCGAAAATAGACTGCGCTGATTGCTACTATTATCCTGGACAAAGTCATTATAGAATTTGCATCGAGTTTCATTCATCAAAGCATTCACACTGTTCTTTTTTGCTTTGTACGTTAACATATCTTCCCTTGTGCCGGTACGTCGCCACGTCCTCTCAGCCTTTCGCTTCTCCCGCCTTGCTACCTTGATTTCCTCGTTAAACCAAGGGACCAATGGTCTAGAGCGTATCACTTTTGTACGCAATGGCGCGTGCTGGTCGAGAGCTTGAGCTAAGGTCGTGGTATAGCTGTTGACAAGTTCATCAAGTGTATCGGGAATGTTTTGACAGAGCTGTGAAGAAGACAATTCAGCCTCTAGCGTTTCCCTGTCAATGTCCTTGATTTTCCTATAGGACACTTGTTTCACCTTCGGGGCTGGTTTTCCCAACTGGAGATCATATAAGACAGTAAAATGATCAGAGATCAAGTAGTCAATTATAGGCCTAACACAGAGCGAAGAGTCCGAGCACCGCGTAATGATTAGATCCAGCGTATGGCTAGAGATGTGCGTTGGCTTATCGACGTGCTGCTCAAGCCCATTGAAGTCAGTAATTCTTGAAATTGAGCAGCGTCTGGATCACTGGGAATGTTCACATGAATATTGAAGTCACCGGTGATCAGCAGTGGCTCAGGAGACGTGACAATCGATTCCAAATAGGCCGTAAACTCATCCATAAATACGCTACAAGTGACAGGATGGGCGGCAGAATAGGGAGGAAGGTAAATCACAATCACCCTTAGTTTACTAGACCCGTATTTCAAAATCCATTCGCCAAATTCGAACGACCTGCGTTCGCCACTGTCCACTTTCCGCGCATCGATAGTTTCATTCAATAACAAGGCAATCCCTCCACCTTTTCTTCCAACTCTCTGTTGTTCAAACACATTGTATCCAGGTAGCGTAATCTCTGCTTTATGGGCCATATCCCTTTCGGACAGCCATGATTCAGTGATAGCAAAAATGTCAGCACCAGTTGAGTTAGCGTAGCAAGCGAAATCCGCCGATTTGTTTTTAATAGATCTTGCATTCAGGCAGCAGATCCGTAAATACCTCCTGGCACAACAGTATTGTTCGTTGACAATAGGAATACTAACAAGGTTGCGAATAGCAGGTCTATTAAAGGGTCTTGAATAATTCGAGCGATTCGAGATTACGACAGGAATATTTAATAAGTTGCTCGTTTCGCCACCAAAAGATCTTGTTTCTGGCCAGGATTTTCGCAAATATCACCAGCAAGCAGTAGGAGATGTAAGGCCACTAGCGTCGTGTCGAATAAGCCCGGTGCTGACTCAACTTTAAGAATCATTGAAACAGCTTCCATACCATGATAACACAGAATACAATACCCTGACAGCAAAAGTGCATTAATTGATTTTCGGTCTTCATATTTCTTCATAACACTGTTCTGTCTTTGTTAACTCAGATAACATTGGGAAGGAACTTGGAACTTGGAACTTGGAACTTGACCCCATCTACAGTTGATTCTCTACCAGTTTCTTTGATAAGCAGATGACCACCAAAGAGGAAAACTCTTGATTTAACTTTTGACATTAACGTTTTACATATGTAGAATTATTTTGAAAAGCTGACAGCCATATCAGAACCAAACAGGCCCTAAAGGGAGGGTCTCCATAGGGGGGGGGTGTCTCTTTCATGGTTGACTGTAAAAACTGTATAAAATAAGCCGTTTTGACAGCTGACGGTTAAAATTGGCGTGCTCTTTTGAAGGTAAAAATATTGCGTCTTTGACAGTTGATGGTTAAATGTTTGGCCATTTGATGGTTAATGGTGGATGGTTAACCTCACTGAAGCATTTTTTTGCCATTTGATGGCTGACTATTAACTCCATTGAGACCCTCTAAAAGTAGTGGTTCAGTTTTCCAAAAGCAATGAAAAAAAGCACCTGGTTACAGATGGTAAGAATATGCATGAACATGAATTAATGAATTCTCTACTAGAATGTGGTTATGGGGGAGGGATTTGCCATTACGGGCCTACAGTAATTGGCACAAGCTGTTGTAGTGTCCCTACCAGGTCTCTGGCAAAGCTAATAAAATAAAATAAAATAGGATTGCAACTTGACATAGAACAATAAGGACACATGTAGAACTTTACTTGTATAAATGCTGTCGATATCATGGCTTCAAGAGGCTTCAATCATGTCTAGATAATACCCTAGGAAGGGGAAGGGGGGATATTTGGGTATACATGTATTAGTGACAGGGAGGTGTGAAGGCCTTTTTTTTAAATTTGAAATTTGTGGCTTGGGACTTTTATTGGGGTAGCAATTTTCTGGTGGACTTCTTTTGTACAGAAAGATTCTGAACAATTTTTTTTTGGTGGTCGATAAAAGTTGTCTCCTACCACTCTTGCAATTTATTGGAGTTTTGCACTTTTATTTTGTTTGGGTTGTTGGCTTTTTGTGGGGAGGGAGGTATTGGGGTATTCTTTAGGGTAACTGGAATTTTGGGGGTTTAAAAATTGTGTTACTCGTACTTCTCCATCACCGATATGCCTGAGTATTCCCCTCCCCCACCTTGGGCTAATATCTATTTTCTCCTTACACCATCTCTATTTGAACCATGATCCAGGTGATAAGAGTGTTGGAAGTGAACACCGATGAAATACTTTGATTTCTTAACAGATTCCCCTAACTAGTACCACATGAAAAACTAAAAAGTGAGGAGAATACACCTTCTGATATTGTGACTTATTTGTTTTCAGGTCAGCAAAAGCCAAAAGACCCCCCTCCACAGATAACCGACTTTTTATCCCATAACCTGCTTAATCCAGAGCAGGTGAAATTCAAAACAGATCATGCCATGGTACTGCCCTGCCGTGCAACAGGAAGCAACTTGTTATGGACTTGGAAGCACAATAATACAGATATTCCACAAGGTGAACTTGAATTTGGCAAAAGAAGGCTCAGTTCAGACGGTACACTGACTGGTAGCAACCTTGACTTATCGGCCAGTGGAACTTACCAGTGCTTTGTAGAGGATACAGCCACTGGAGTGAAAACCTTCAGCAGGAAGATAAAAGTTGCAGTAACATGTAAGGGAGTGTTTCTGTTGTAGAGCTGTAAAATTGAAAGAATAAGTTTTAAAAATAGGACTGCAATGATACACCTGTACATTGTGATATAATTTATATTGCTACGGTACAACTATCGACATTTGAACAGCAGTATTACAATATGATAAAATCTACTACACAAGCAATGAAACATTGCCGTCTTTAACAAGTCCATACACAAGTTCTGCTTTTAACCATTGTATGGCGATTTATTGCACAAATTGGACTTGGAGCAAAATCCTTCCCTTTTGCATAGCATTTGCCTGTCAGGTATTCAAGATGACAGACAAATGTATGTGTTAGTAAGGTACATTGGCCACTTCTTGCATGCAGTAATGTATGGTATCATTTATCGCATTGTGGCACCTGTAGCAAGATACATATCATATCACGAGAAAAGGTATTGTTGCAGCTCTATTTAAAAAATGGTAATTTTCCTTTGCATCAGAGACGTGTTCTTGCATATACCTGTACATATCACAAATGGTAAACCAAAACACAAGTGAAGTTATTTCCTAATTTGATGACTATACCATTATGTATGATTTATATGTATTTATCTATATTATTGTTGTTGTTACCAAAATGTGAGGTACTTTTCCTCAGTGTCAATACCAGTCTCTAACAAGACCATCCATTTCTTTTTAGTTGTGGGGCCGTTTCCTGATAAACCTCCCAAGGAACAGACAGTTGATCTTGGCTCAGCTCATTTCCCTGCCCTGCCCATCAACCCGTCTACGGTGTTATTTTCACTTGGGTAGGTAAAAAAAATAAGATACCGTTCGGAAGGAATGAAAGACGAGCAATTGGGCCAAATGGTGACCTGTTCATCATGTATGTTCTGCTGGAGGACATTACATTTATCGCTGATCAAGATGGAATCATGTGCACTATGTCTGCTGCAAACACTTTCTACAGTGCTGAACCGTTGACATTGAAGATACCACAAGGTAAACAAATTATAAGCTTAGATGAAGTTATTATGCAAATGTTCAATAGTTTGGGCAGCAAATGGTTCTTCAAAAAAAATTTTGTGTATCACAGAATTTTTGTCAAATTGCACAGGTCAATCTTTCCATAGTCCATCTGAAAGCATTGTGGATCTCAGTGGTTCAGGCAGATCCAGTATCATTATTATATAGCTGTAGCTGCCATCCATACATTGTAGCACAACTTACAGAACTTCTCTGCTCCTTTGTCCCTTGCAGGCAGCAACTTGTGGCCTAAGTTTGTTTGGTACTGGGAAATAGTACAATGTTGGTTTCCTCTTAAAACCAACTGTCCAATAACACACAGTTCACCTACTGCAGGTGCATACATCTATAGGAGTATCGAATGGTCCCTGCGAGCATGCGAGCACTACGGATTACTTTGTGAGCATAGGCAGTGATCAAATTTGTCTTGCGAAGCAGTGAGGACATTAGAAAAATGCAACTGGCGAGCAGGAAGCACTTTGTAAATTCTCGTCTAAGTTCCGCCGGCAGCAAAGCTAACTTAGCTGAATATTTAACTACAATTGACTTGACCATGGCGGTGTCCAACCAGAAAGCTTTCACCACTTTGGCCACTGCTCACATATGAAATTGTTTCTTTAGTTAATGGTTTTAATTATTACTTCATAATGCTTTATTATTGTCATTCCTTTGTCTTGAAATTGCATTTAAATGCCCTTTATAGATTGAATAAATAAATAAAAAAAATTGAGAATTGAATTCAATGATAGGGAAATTAGTTTTCCGAGGTTAATAACTGACTGAAAACCAAGATTCAAAGCAAAGTAGCTTATTTTAGGAGTTTCAAGGAGCTAACATGGGTCAAAATAAACCTGGACTGAAAACATTCTCAACCATTCAGACAGTACTGACGGTCAAATAGCTCTTTTCTATTTCAAAGTCATCTTAAGATTTTACTCCCTGCTTTCGCAGGTCACTGGCAGGGTTGGCCTTGAGAAAAATTCATAAATGCGTCACTTTCAATAAAACTTCAATGCATGTAAACTACACTACTACTTACCTATTCAAAGGAGTTCAGTACCACGTAGGAATGCATTATTTAAATGCTGTACCAAAAAACCTATGAATAACGATTTACAAATTTTCGCTACAGTTTGAGCAATCGCCCGAGTAAATTTCAACGGAAATCCAACCATCTCAGCAGTTGCAAAAACATTGCAAATCCGAGCAAGCGAGCACTCGTCAAAATTTTGCGAGAACTTGACAATTTTAAGGGACCATTCGATACCCTATCTATATATATCTTGCATTAGTCAAAATGACCGGTTTCGATGGCTAATTCTCTTGGAACTGTTAACTCTTCATCTGTCACAGATGCTTCTTCAACCTCTCTTGTAGTTAGCATCTTTGGCATATGCATCATGTCTCTCACATGCCCAAACAAGGGTGAGAGCCTCCCGGCTTTCGGTCTGTGAATATCTGCGCTCACACTCTGTTATGCTGTGGCTTGTGTAACAGATGTGCACCCAGTTCCCATTCTGGTTCTGACACTACTAGCACTGTGCCAAGTCCCATATATAGGACTCACACCTGCAATGACTTTCGTCTGGGCATCCTTTTAAGATAGACTAACTAGTATTCCAGCTTCTGCCATACTCTGTTTCTGCAAATTAAAGGCAGGTCTTTGCTTGGGTCCAAACTTAAGGTAACGCCTTTATTTGTCAACCTCAGCAGTTCTGCCAGAGTTGCAAAGTGCAGGATGACTGTACTTGTAACTGTAATTAGCCAGCCCCAAGAAACTACATACTTAACTGTTCCATAGGGCCAATCCCTTTCTCCAACAGAAGGATTCCATGAAGACTAGTCTGTTCAACATTGAGTGTCAAGCTTTGCTCTCTAAGGCATTCCAGAGTGCTTTTGGACAGGGTTCGCACGCACCTTGAAAGTCCTTGAAAGTCCTTGAATTTGAAAATCAAAACTCAAGGCCTTGAAAGTCCGTGAAAAGTACATTGGGTCATTGAAAAACCTTGAAATTTGCTGTTTGACTGTTTCCACTTAGTGGAAGAACTAGAAAAGACTTAGACTTGAACAAATCTCGCAGTTATCCTTAAACCCAATCATCGAGTATCACATTTTAATGGCATTTTTCGCTGGATGGAGTGCTTGAAAAATTGGAATTGTGTCCTGGAATGTCCTTGAAAAGTCCTTGAATTTTTAGTCCAAAAAAGAGTATGAACCCTGTTTGGAGACACTGATCATGGGTTTTCTGATCTGGGCCATGCATGATGATGTTGTTGGAATGTTGTTGATGCCCCTGATTCTCGCCAGAGCTGTTGCAATTCCATGTTGTTGATACTACTCACTTGCTGAACTCACAACGGACAACAACTGTTCGTATCTGTACAAACCCTTATGGGTACAAATGTTGTGATTTGATGTGATTCTGGGGAGATTTCAAACTGGTGGGAGCTGCATTCAAGATCCAACTTGCTGAAAATCTTTGAGCCATGTATGTTGAGCAGCAGCTCATCTACTGTTGGTATGGGGTGTCTACCATGAATAATGGCCTTGTTTGCAAACCTCATGTTGTTACAAAGGTGTACTTCTCCATTTGCATTTAAGTACAATTACAACAGGGTTCACCCATGGTGTAGGCAAATTGACTTCTTCTCTGATGTCACAGTCTATCAGTTCTTGAACTTTTTATTCCACCTTGTCTAGATCTTGTCAGGTGACAAAATGGGGCAAATGGGTTCTGGACAACTGGTTCACCTTCAGGATCAAAGTGTAACATTACTTGTCTGCTTTACAGTTTTCCCATGCAGTGAAATACCTCAGGATACTGCTGTTGAAGCATTTGTTTGGTTTCGATGACTGCGGCCCAACATCAACACCCAGCACCATAGCAGTATCTCTGTTCAGGAGTGGTTACCCCCTTTCCTTTAATCACTAGGGATTCTGCTTGGGATCTGCCTTGGCCAACCGCTACATCTACATCTATCTAAATACTCTTCAACACTTTCGTATAAAGAAGAGATAACACTCACAGTTAAACCGACCTTTCAGTTGGAGGAGCTTGTCAGATGCATACAATGTATGTGCACAGCTTTCTCCCAACTGAGTTATCTTGATATTTTCATCTTATCTTTTTACCTTTTAAGTCTTCCATGGCTCTTCATCAATGATGTTGTTTTTAGCTTCAGAATCCGCTAATATTTTAAGGATTACACCCTCCACAGACACGGTGAGCACATTTGGCTCCACCCACCCCCCACAGACACTGTGAACACATTTGGCTCCACCCCACTGGTTACCCGAAAGGCATAATCAGGTTGGCGTTCACTGGTTTGGCCTTCTTGAACTTGGTTAATCTCTGCTTTCTTTTGCTTTGTTTTACACACACTGACGAAATTATCTTTCCCATTACAATATCACGCAACAGGTCTGACCTTTTGCAGGACACTTGGGATCCCAACCAAAATGACCACTAAGACCACATCTATAACTTCACTGTGTTTACTATTGGGTTTGCTTGGGTTTACAAAAAATCTGTTTACACGTTCTTGCGCCTGACTTTTTGCACCCAGTTCAGTCATTTGAAGTTCTACCTTAAGTTTTCACTCTGTTTGACCTTCTTTGAGTAATTTACGCCTCACATAGTTTGATGTGCACTTACACAGAACGGCATCTCTAATCTGTTTGTCGGTATCCAAGCCAAAATTGCAATCTTTTGATTCTTTTTGACCTAGTAACAAATTGCAGAACAATCTCAACTTCCTTTTGCTGGATGCAGTGAAAAGCTTGTCTTGTGAGTGCAAAGTTGACCTTTGGAATGAAATATACATTCAGAACTGTTATGGTGGCCGTGTAATTGGTAGCGTTTGCCCGTGTCCACAAAAGTGGAGAAAATATCCCGAACATCTGGGCCAGCCAAATGGAGCAATAAAGCCTGTGCCTTTGTCTGGTGTTGAGGTTTGTTGTTTGTTGATAATTAGGTCTTTGCCATCGGCAAACAACTTCAATGACATCAGCCGTCTCATCCACCTTGGACCTAGCCTGGCGGGCTCAGAGTAACAATCAAATTTTTGAATCGCATTGGTGCCACTGTCATTCCAATGAGACATCATGTGAATCATTTTTACATGTACATGTACTCGTCGCAAATGTTGTATCTGCCTACTTAACCAGTCAAAATATTGGAGATGGACAGGCCACACTCAGATAACGTTACTACTCTCTTTAATCACTCCATGTGTTCTCTTCCTCCTAGAGGTCCCTATTCCTACTTTATATAATACATCACAACTACATAAATGTGAAAAAACAAAACAAAACAAAGGATACTGAGAGGAAAGCCACCACAGGACCCTCACCCCTGCTTACATGTAAACATAATAATAATAATTATTATTATTATTATTATCATTATTATTATTATTATTATTATTATTATGGCTTTATTGGCAACATCTCTGCAAAGCCTAATTGACTGAATGTCCTATTTATTTTTTAAACAATTTGTATTAATTTTGGTTTCAGGGCAAACTGATCCTGTAGAGCTGCGTGCTCCTACGTGGAGTGTGACACCAGGCAGTGAAGAGATAGCTGTTGAGGGACGCAATAAAACTCTGTACTGCCTTGCTATTGGAAGGTGAGTACTAAAGGATTTAACCAAGAAAATTAGCAATTTGCCATTCCTGAGTGGTAGGTATTGTTGGCTTTGAAACGTGATGTTTCTTGTTTATCTATGATTATCGCTAGTACGTGTTACGATAGTTTTAATTTGTTAAGTAATTAGTTAGGATTAACGCCCTCATGAGCAAGATTTTAGCGATAGCTTCTCCCAGCCCTTCGCTGTAATGTCTGTATGGGAAATGCACAATGATTTTCTAGATCTATTGTTTCCATCACGTTTTGTTTGTTATAAAATTAAGGTTATCAACTCGCTAAGGTTAGTTCTAGTGTAGACTTCGTGATGTTATGTACTATCATCCATTGCGGATTCTTTACTATCGACACTCGGACTCACCTTCAAGCTCATAGCTTTAGTCAAGACTAACGTAGGTGCGAATGTGCAAACCAAAGTGAGTATAGTTTTATTTGCTTATAGCTTTCTTGTATCAATTTCGCGTTAAGTATAGTTTTTGCTTAGTTTTTTGGCTATCAATTGCGATATCGCTTAGTTATCCTTTCTGTTTATGTGGAGTCTTTTTTGTCCTGTCATCGCTTAGTTACTTTAATTTCGTTTATTGCTATTCAGCATGGATGTGCTGATTGATTTTATATTACTGATTTATCGTCGTATCACTCCTCACGTGAATGTATTGTTAGTTAGTTAGTTTTTTCTAGTTTCCTATTGCAATTCCATATTAGCTACATTTCAGTATTATCAGTTTTGTTTAGTCTTCTATCTTGTAGTTTCATAGATAATTTACATTACAATCTACAGTTGTCCTCGAGTTCATTTTTAAAGCTACACACCATGTTAGAGTAATTTACTTGGATTCTCATCTCACATTCTGTCCTTGTAAGTTACAGGTATGAGACTGATTTCACTCCTACCCTTTCTGCTAAATGTTTTGTCAATCCACTGAGCACGTAATTACTCGGGCTTCATAGAACGCCCAAGGTTAAAAATGGCATTTTTTTCTTCTTTTTTATATTTTTCTTTGTTGCCGTGTTTGATCTGCAAAGCTCACCTCTGGCCTTTCTGAGCAAGCTCAAACTAAATATAACAACTCACAACAATTCACCTTGTGTCTTTGAAGTCTGAACAACTAATATGTTAAGAGATGTGTCTATATGAATGTTTGCAAGTTCAACAGCAAGAAGAAAGCTTTTAACATGACCAAACTTAACTCCAGATGTTTTCAATTAGACTGCCGTGTTTCCCGTGGCTGCTCCATACTAAACTAAAATTGAGTGGTACATTTCATTGAATAACTCAAGTACGGATATCATACACCCTGAGACTTGGTAGTTTATTTATTATTTTTCCACAGTAATTATCTCGATTTGTGAACATTAGTTTTTGAATGATAAGTGATTTTAGTTTTTACTTGTGTGACGTGAAACTGACCCGAGAAACCTTACTCTCTTTCTTATGTTTCAAATGATGTCTTTGTAAACAGTTTCACTCTGCTGATTATTTTTTCTCCCCACATTTCACCGCACACTCCATTAACATTTATGCGAAAAAATCCTACATTGTTCGATAAGTGTTTCCTTTCTCAAACACTCAGCAGAAATATCCATCAAAGCAAAAACAAGTGTACTTATTTTTTTTTTGGAATAAATACACTATTTTTTACGTCATTACATATGCTGAACCTTTGTGGTCAAGAGGTCATTGTTACTTCCTCTCATGCAGATAACCTGGATTCGACTCCTACTAGTGGCACCTATTACGTTTTTTTTTTCGTTGCTGATTCTTCTTCTTTTATAAATATTAATTTCTTTTTATGAGTGTTATTATTATCGTTCTCAAAGGTTGAGCTGAAATGCAATTTTGATTTTAAAGCCTGATGTATGTTGATAGGGGTCTATGGGTATACACTGCAAAGAAATAGACTCCAACGCAAGCGCAATAGGTCCGATGTAAAGAAAGACAGACTACTCCTGCCACTAAGCTTTATGCCTCGAGAAAGACCAAGACACTCACGGATGGTGATGAGAAATGCAGGCTATGTCAGAAGACACAGGAAAGTGTTGCACTCATGGTGTCAGGTTGTAGTGCA
>JAEMWC010002305.1:17500-41576 GCA_016490735.1 Pachyseris speciosa | reverse complement strand
ATGCCCTGTTTCTGTCATTTCCAAACTTTTCAGGTGGAACCTTACTATCTCTCAAATTTTCGATTCCGAGTAAAATAACGTTGAATCTATTAAAAAAAAAAAACGACCAAGTCCTCCAAATTCTTCGCTCATCCGCATTGCCCCTTAAATTTCAAATGTCAGACATCAAGTGGTCATTTTCATATGCCCACAACAATATAATCTCAAATATCCTATTTGCCTTTAAATTGGTCAAGAAATCTTGTGACAGTAAGCAGAGGGGAATTTTGCGCATGCGTCAGATGTGATGGAATAAACAACTTCGTCCGCCATTTTGTTGTCTCAAGCTCACTGTGAGAAGTTTTGACCCGAGGATCTACGCCTACAAGTGGATTCCATAGAAAGAAATGAACGAGAACGTCATGTTTACATATAGCACTAATACCGTGACCCGTTAAGCTATTTGTGGTTCAATTCGGTCTCGAGATTTTATTGATCAAAGTTCCGCTGTGGAAGGAAAAAGGCGCCAAGCCAAGGGATTTTACCAAGGGATCACTCCACATCACGAAGCTCATACTAGAAGACATACAACAGAGGTGAGTGTGTAGACATTAGACTTTTCCTACCTAGAAGGGCAATCTTGTATCTTAAAACGATCGTGAGATATACGCCTCTGTTTAGACGAAATGTTTTTGCTTAGATCTGATTTTGCTTCAACTTCGATGGCAATTTGCTCAAACTTTTGACCGTCCCCCAGAATCAAATTACCATTGTCAACGTTGGCTTTCCGTTCTCTTTTCAGTGACATGGAATTCCAGACTTAAAAAATAGTTCCGCTCCCGTGATTATTATTTTGCGCCGGGGAGATTCAGCAGTGTTTGCGAAAAGCGAACTTATGCATATTTGCAAGTCATGGATCTCGGAGATTCTTTGGTCGATTGCTGATCAAGTCTGCGACACAAAGTGATTAGCTACACACGAATATCACTATTAAAATTTTACTTGATTATGCTTTCATTTCCGCGTATTTTTTGTATTTTTTTTGCCTTGTTTGGCGTCAATGCTTTTTTTTCCTCTTAAAGTGCTAACTCAGCAAAAAACTTCACTGTAACTTTCTTCTTTCATCGTCCCCCAAAATTTTTACACCATGAGTGTATGTCATATTTACTTTATTTTGACTCTACGTGGTTTATTTACGCCCAAAAATGGTTCGCGCTTTACTTTAGTCGTTCAAAAGGCCGAAGTTTTCAGTTGAAAAACATGGCGTCTAAGCGTGTTGCTCACGAGTACTGATCGAAGACCCGGTATGTACGGTGTGATGCACATATCTTACTCTACATTCGTTTGCTGTTTTGTACCCGCTAAAATACTCGCAACTCACTTTCTTCTGAAGCGAAGTTTTATGGTTATAAAGTTATGCAAGTTTTCTCGGAATATTATCATAAAACTGAGACAGTAAAAGAGGTCTTTCCACCAGCTGATTTTCAACGGAGGTTTGAAAATTGAGGAAATTTTATATTTTGGATTAGCGAACGGCGAAAATTGGCCTTTTCTGATAAATCTGATGTAAGCTTCATATGAGCTTGTGTTAAAGATTATTTATTTATGGTAAAGTAATACTCTTTATGCTGTACAGACCTTTACAGCTTTCTGATCTAGAGGAATGCTCAGAAGTGAGCCGATATACTAGCCCTAAATATATACAACTGTTCTACCCAAACATTCAAATTAAGTTTATTGGTACCTACATATCTAAGCCCTCAGGTGAGTCTGTGCAGGTACAATGCAAAACTGTAAAATCAAAACAAACTGTTCTCTCGAAATAATACTACAATATAACAAGCTTGAAGATTTGCTTTAGCCTAATTTGGCCAAGTTAAAGAGTATGACATGAGCATACACTGGGGGAAAAGATGTTGATGCTTAATTTAGATATAAGCCAGACCATAAAGATTGATAGTGTTGCTTTTCTATTTATAATTAAGGGTTCAAAAATAAATTACACCATAATTTCACTGGAAGGTCAATGGATAAACTCAAAACGCTTGACTGTCATTCTACTGAAATACTCTTGTATTAAGTTCATCTTTATGCACATATTATCAGTGTTCAGTGATGATCACATGGAATGCAACCATGTTTTAACTTTTGACTATCAGAATTTGTGTTAATAAAAATACAATTTCATATAAACTAATTCTCCAGAAGACTGATGATGGACACTGTTTTTGTAGACAATTTGTATAAAAGGAAGGAACTAACAATAATTATGTTCTCATATTTTTTTTACAGATATACAGAGAAGACCAATTGCTAACAAGCAGAGGGGCATTTTGTCTGCAAATGTTCCGTAATCCCTTTTTCATGAAGATAACCGCTGGAACATTGAAAACAAAATGGTGGCTGACAAAAAGCCGTCTTCTAGCTTGCAACTCTCAAAGTTTCTTTTCTTTAAGCTGTATTTTTATGTGTAAAATTGTAAAAGATGTTTACACGGTTCAGGAAGAAAGCTCCAGCCAAATCCATGTCAACCGAAAATTACATCGAGGAATAAAATATGCATTTTTGATGCAATGTTGAATTTTGGCGATGACAAAAAAGATGAGTTTGGTAAGTTTGTCAACAGTCAAATTCAGATCGTGTAAGACGCTTGTTTGAGAAGTAAAATTTTGGAACATCTGAGAGGGGCTCCGAATAGCTCTTCAAGAGTACAGCGTGAGTACAGAAACACTGAGTGGCCTATCATGCGGATCGTCTCGAAGAAGTATAAACAGTGAAGTTAATTGTACTTTCTTCGAATGCCAAACTAGGGGGGGGGGGGGGTCAGTCTTAAAAGACTACAAATGAGTTGGTAATAAAGTCATGCTCTCAACACATTTGTTATTTAGAAGTACAGTGCAAACCACAGTATGTAACTAGCCATCTTCTGCTTCAACTAGTTGCACAGACTTTTCAAATTAATTGCACTGCCCTGAGTGGATTGGAATTGTGTCAAGAGAGATAAAGAATAAGTTGAAATGTCATACACACTCTCCTATCCAGCTTCCCTCCCCGAAACTTTTGTACAGACTCGACAATAACCAGCAATAATGGATGTCAAATGACTCACTACCTGTAGCATTTCCTCCCTTGTGTACAAAAATAAAGAAAGAAGCACAAATTAAAAATAAATCCACACAGATTGCAAAGACTTTGTATTTTTCAAACTTTATCGTGCCTGACTGCTTTACAGGAACATTTGTTGATGTTGTTTGGTGAGTGAATTACAATGCCACAGACTTGATAATGCAAAACATGACCTTAAGGAAGCATATGACACAGTTCTTGGAGCAGGTCTGGGTATTTGTATGAGAAAGTTAACGATTTTCAGGCCTGTTAATTTTGCTGCTGCAGCAAAATAATCAGGTAATGCCTGATGGGAGTTCTTCAGCTGCAATCTCAGTGTCAACATTACTCTCTCAAACTGCAGATGATACATGTATGCATATACACATTCAATGTTACAGTTTACAAGACAACAGAATTGATCAACAAAGCTTGCTCTTGAACTTCTCTGCCTTGTCACCCTTTTTGTGTTATCACAGCAATTGGTCTTCTCTGTATACATGTATCTAAAAAATATGAGAAAATTATTATTGTTAGTTCCTTTTATACAAATTGTCTACAAAACAGTGTCCATCATCAGTCTTCTGGAGAATTAGTTTATATGAAATTGTATTTTTATTAACACAAATTCTGATAGTCAAAAGTTAAAACATGGTTGCATTCCATGTGATCATCACTGAACACTGATAATATGTGCATAAAGATGAACTTAATACAAGAGTATTTCAGTAGAATGACAGTCAAGCGTTTTGAATTTATCCATTGACCTTCCAGTGAAATTATGGTGTAATTTATTTTTGAACCCTTAATTATAAATAGAAAAGCAACACTATCAATCTTTATGGTCTGGCTTATATCTAAATTAAGCATCAACATATTTTCCTCCAGTGTATGCTCATGTCATACTCTTTAACTTGGCCAAGTTAGGCTAAAGCAAATCTTCAAGCTTGTTATATTGTAGTATTATTTCGAGAGAACAGTTTGTTTTGATTTTACAGTTTTGCATTGTACCTGCACAGACTCACCTAAGGGCTTAGATATGTAGGTACCAATAAACTTAATTTGAATGTTTGGGTAGAACAGTTGTATATATTTAGGGCTAGTATATCGGCTCACTTCTGAGCATTCCTCTAGATCAGAAAGCTGTAAAGGTCTGTACAGCATAAAGAGTATTACTTTACCATAAATAAATAATCTTTAACACAAGCTCATATGAAGCTTACATCAGATTTATCCGAAAAGGCCAATTTTCGCCGTTCGCTAATCCAAAATATAAAATTTCCTCAATTTTCAAACCTCCGTTGAAAATCAGCTGGTGGAAAGACCTCTTTTACTGTCCCAGTTTTATGATAATATTCCGAGAAAACTTGCATAACTTTATAAACATAAAACTTCGCTTCACAAGAAAGTGGAGTTGCGAGTATTTAAGCGGTAAACGAATATAGAGTAATATGTGCATCACACCGTACATACCGGGTCTTCGATCAGTACTCGTGAGCAACACGCTTAGACGCCATGTTTTTCGACTGAAAACCTCGGCCTTTTGAACGACTAAAGTAAAGCGCGAACCATTGTTTGGCGTAAATAAACCACGTAGAGTCAAAATAAAGTAAATATGACATACACTCATGGTGTAAAAATTTTGGGGGACGATGAAAGAAGAAAGTTACAGTGAAGTTTTTTGCTGAGTTAGCACTTTAAGAGGAAAAAAAAGCATTGACGCCAAACAAGGCAAAAACAATACAAAAAATACGCGGAAATGAAAACATAATCAAGTAAAATTTTAATAGTGATATTCGTGTGTAGCTAATCACTTTGAGTCGCAGACTTGATCAGCAATCGACCAAAGAATCTCCGAGATCCATGACTTGCAAATATGCATAAGTTCGCTGTTCGCAAACACTGCTGAATCTCCCCGGCTCAAAATAATAATCACGGGAGCGGAACTATTTTTTAAGTCTGGAATTCCATGTCACTGAAAAGAGAACGGAAGCCAACGTTGACAATGGTAATTTGATTCTGGGGGACGGTCAAAAGTTTGAGCAAATTGCCATCGAAGTTGAAGCAAAATCAGGTCTAAGCAAAAACATTTCGTCTAAACAGGGGCGTATATCTCACGATCGTTTTAAGATACAAGATTGCCCTTCTAGGTAGGAAAAGTCTGATGTCTACACACTCACCTCTGTTGTTTGTCTTCTAGTATGAGCTTCGTGATGTGGAGTGATCCCTTGGTAAAATCCCTTGGCTTGGCGCCTTTTTCCTTCCACAGCGGAACTTTGATCAATAAAATCTCGAGACCGAATTGAACCACAAATACCTTAACGGGTCACGGTGTTAGTGCTATATGTATACATGACGTTCTCGTTCATTTCTTTCTATGGAATCTTTTTGTAGGCGTAGATCCTCGAGTCAAAACTTCTCACAGTGGGCTCGAATCAACAAAATGGCGGACGAAGTTGTTTATTCCATCTCATCTGACGCATGCGCAGACAAAATGCCCCTCTGCTGTGACAGCAGCCTAAAACGCTATTTCAGTGATAGTCACGTGACTGATGACGTCATCACCATAGCTTTGAGTTCACAGATATCTTATGGCAATTTTTACCTTTACCTGGTGTAACACACACCTAGGTATAAAATTGGTAAAATTATAAAGCTTGGAAAAAATATTACCCTCAAAGGATTCTGGGAATTTTTTTTGTGATATTTATAATTTACTTTTATAATTATTATTATTATTTTTATTATTAAGGATTAGTATATTATTTATTCACGGATCAGTCACGTTTGTAAAAAAGGTGAAATTTTAATTAAAGATCAATCAATCAATTTCGGATTTTTTTAGAATTTGTTAATAAAGAATTTTAAAAATTATTTTTGCTGTTATTATTATTATTATTATTATTATTATTGAGATCCGCTCTCATTTGTTTGAGAGACTCCAGGAGAACTAGGAGCGTCCTCTGTGTGGCCAGGAATGTGGACTTTGATATCGAAACTGTAAAGCAGCTATTCATTAGTTCTTGTCTCTCCTTTTTTTAATAGTCTTTCATAGACTCTAATTTGAATACTGCAATTTTCTTTTTTAAATTAGGTCTTGAGCTAGATGGACGTAGGGTCTTTTACTCAAAATGTTGATGGAAAAGTAGTATTGTACTTAAACTGTTGATAGGGAAGTTTATGACGATGTTGTTGAATTAATTATTACTGAGCCAAGAAGTGTTAAGCAGTTTTGTAGTCGACATTATTTATTTTATTACCTCATACGATGGTTTAGACTTTTTATAAAAGAAGTATTTTGAGCCTACTTTTTTGGCACATTTTTTGGAAGCTTTTTTGAAAATAAAAAGGATCAATGCAGTTTTCCCATAGTTTATAAAATAATAATTTTGCAATTGTTTATTGTTTTGTAAATATTGGATGAATTGTTAAATAAAATTATTATTATTATTATTATTATTATTATTATTATCATCATCATTATTATTATTATTATTGGTATTTCAATTTGTCGATATTTGCCTTCTAGGGCCAGAACCAAACCATGGTTCTAAGGCACTTGAGAAGTGTTTGCTCGATTTACTTGATTGAGAACTGTTCCTAGAAATGCTGTTTTGTGGATTTCATGTAGGTTGTTGTTGCCTGGGATTTCGCTCAGCTGTTTTTCAGTGTCTTTCCTAATAGCTCCAAGGGCACCTACGGCAACGGGGATTACCACTGTTCTCATCTGACACATACGGGCAATTTCTATATTCAGATCTTTGTATTTAGACAGTTTCTCTGATACTTTAATGGAAGTGTTTTTATCCGATGGTATGGCCAGTTTGGCCACGTCAATTAGGGTAAACTTGTTTTCCCGCTTATGCTTGATAACAATGTCTGGGCGGTTTGCTGCTATTGCTCTATCTGTCTGGATGGGCATGCCATACACGATAGTGATATCATCTATTTCTACCACTGTTTTTGTATCGTGCTCATACCATCTGTCTCAATTGCCCACATTGTATTCCCTGCAGATGTTCCAGTTGCAACCTTATTGTGCCGGTGGATATATTCTGTCTTTGCCAGTTCTGCGCAGCCTGATATGTGGTCTATGGTTTCTTGGGATTCATTACAAAGGCGGCAATGAGGGTAAGTGGCATCTTCTATAATGTGGTGCTGGTACGCTCTGGTAAAGAGAGCTTGGTCCTACGGCACTGTAATTACTCCCTCTGTTTCTGATTTGAGCCCACTCGACTTGAGCCACTGGTTTGTCTCCTTCATGTCAACATCTGCTTCTCTTATTCGTTAGGGGTATCTACCATGCATTGGTTTTTCTTCCCATTATTATTATTATTATTATTATTATTATTATTATTATTGTTGTTGTTGTTGTTGTTGCTATTATTGTTCATTATTATTATTATTATTATTATTATTATTATTATTATAAATCACTACTAATGCAGGAAATAACACAGAACATCGGGCCACTGCCTGTGGCCTGGGATGCCCTGTACCGTATAATCATACCATGACCCTCAAGTCTGTCCTTAGGTGTCCAGCACTTTTCTCATAATTTTCCCCGTTCCCAGCAAGCACACCCGCTGCAGGAGTCCCATGTGGTAGGATATTCCCAGCGGCATTCTTATACCCAAACGCGGGGATATATAGAAATTTTACATATCTTTGCATTAGTACCCAAAGGCAATTTTCAAGACATCCAAACATCTCACTTCCTGTCGCCGCTGCCCGATGAGCCAGCTCTGCTCCATCTTTGATCAGCGGCTCTCATGTTGCTATGAAGAAAAGATGGCGGTCGTGTAGCTTGTCTGGCGATGTTGACCGTTTTCTGTCATGAAAAACATCACCGTGCGAGCAATATAGATAGCACAAGACGTAATACCAATTCCAAATTGATTCGAAGGTCACATTTAGGCAAAGCTAAGCAAGCTGATATTTTCTGTTCGCGTTGAATCATCGAGCGAAGTAAGCTTACGTACGAGAATGTCAGGAAATGAACGGACTGTGAGTTGAGCTAATATCCTTTAAAAGTAATTTATTTGCTTTGAATTGACAAATAAAACACTCAATTAGGTTCTGCCTTCATTCTTGATGGATTTAGATCTGTCTGCGAGAAAGCCTGCAGCAATGCTTCATGTTTACGAATCTCTCAAAATGTAGGCAAGGAATGGAAATTTTCAAAGTAGGAAAGTTCACAGCACCCCAAGTTTCTCACGAAGGGCAGGCCGCAAGGCTTTTTTTTCTATTATTACATTGGCTATGGTACCTTCTTTTAAGCTATGTTAGTTTTATTCAAGTAGACCTTTCCACTTTTCTAAATATACAGTTTAAACTTGATGAGTTTTTGCGTTTGTGAAAAACTCTGTGATATGGGTGTCGTTAAACTCTCAGTTCTGTCTGATTTCACGTCCAGTGGCTACAAAAGTTGATTTGGTAAATAAAGATGACATTATTTCATTGACTGTGGTGTTTGTTTTGTGGTTGTTATTTCGTGCTAAAAAAAACCGTTGTTTAAAGTTCTATGAAATTTAGGGCTTGATACGGCTTGTCAGTGGTTTTCGCTTGGGTGAACTTAATCACTTGGGTCCACTATACCCCTCTGCAAAATGCATCCACGCAAAAATATTTGGACTTTTCACGCGTCACGGATAATTCCAAAATTCCTTCACGTTCACGCAAAAATTGAGTAATTCGCGCTTCACGTTAAATTGAAAAACAAATTCACGGATTAATGTTTCCCATCGAATAACCAGTTTAGGCTGTTAACACTCCAAAGGTAGCTCGTTCTACTTGTAATCTCAATGTCACTAGGTCCGAAAGGACCTTTAACGGCTCTTTGCAGACGATTTTCCAAATGCTAGGGTATGGACAATACCCTTAATGACGCTAAGGCTTCATGCTACAGAACCTGTACGACTTAGTACAGTACCAAGGATTAGAAAAATTCATAGCATCAAGAATAGCGTGGGGGTCCGTGCACGGTTCGTCCACTCATTATTTTTCATTTCCTAATCTATATTCAACAACGGTTAAAGCCTATGTACAGTCTTATTTTTATGTTTTCACTCAAAATTATACTAATAGAGAACCTGATTTTACCAAAAAATATATCGTTTTCTTAAATTTTAAATCAAAGTCACTTGTCTTGATTAAAGGGACTATATCATCCAACGCGCATGCGAAAGGTAGCCGTTTTCATCTGTTTGGATCGCGTTAATTTTCAGTCTTAAGGAAATACAGAAGGCTTTTGCAGCAATATCTTTTTGAGATTTGGCTTTGGAAGAATTATTTTCATGGAATTGTGATGTCTAGTAGCGGCGGTCGTCGTGCTGGCAGCGGACGAAAGAGAATTTACGACAGCAACGCCGTTAGACGCAAAGTTTGGGAACGTGAAAATCAGAGGATATGTCTGGATTGTTTGATTTATTCTACTTGGGTATCGGCGAAATTAAAGTGCATTTATTCCACCGATTCCAAGTTCGCGGAACATCTTCTTCGGTGCTTTGCATTTGATAAGACATTCAAGCTTAGCGGTTTGTTTTGACGTGATTTTAATTTCTTCGTGCCACAAGTACATAAACTGGTGCAATGCACTTTGCAGTTTTACAGGGGAAACCATTGTTTTTTGAGGCAGTTTTTCGAGAAAGAGTATTCTTGCAGATACAAGGATCGGTCTAAAAACCAAGGGGAAACAAATTAAGTCACTGTCATCAAAAGTGTTTGCCGCAATCGATCCGAAGAGAAAATGACAGCAGTATTCACGTCAGACAACATACAACGCGAATAAACAGGCTAGTCTCACCACAATAGACTCGCTTTCCACGACAGCAACGACTATTTCCATGATTTCGAAAAAAACAGGCACGTAAATTCTTCTCTCCGCGTTGTATGAAAGTGTTGTCGGCACGTAGGAAACAATGGCTGGCGTCCGAGCGAGCGAGACTGATGTGATGAGCTGTATGCAAATTAGTGCCAGCCGGTCTCTACTGCGCATGTGCCCCAGCTAACATAGTCCCTTTAATGTAAGTAAGAAAAACGTCAAAATCTCCAAAAATTGCCAAAATTTAAGAAATAGCCGTCTCTTTACTTCTAAACCAAGACAAACAGCCAAAAACAAAATCAGCTTCTGTTTTATCTTGTTTCGTTTTATGTACAAATTTAAACAAAAAAACGAAAAACGAAAATCAACTTCCGTTTTATCGTTTTTCGTTTTATGTACAAATTTAAACAAAAAACGAAAATGAACTTCCGTTTTATCGTTTTTCGTTTCATGTACAAATTTAAAGAAAAAACGAAAATTGACTTCTGTATTATCGCTTTTGTTTTATGTGCAAACGTAAACAAAAAACGAAAATCAACTTCCTTTTTATCGTTTTCTGTTTTTTGTCTGAACTAGTAAAACCAAAATAAAAGATAACAAAACTCGACCTCCTTTTTATCGTTTTTTTTTTTGCCCAAACTAAAACAAATAAACGAAAAACAAAAATCGTTTCCCGTTTTATCGTTTTCTGTTTTATATAAGTACCTGTGAGGGGACATGACATTATGGTAAATGGCAAAGGGGAGAGGGGGGTAGGGGAGTCCTGTCCATAGGAGGGGTCGGGGTACATTTGCAATTTTAGCGGGAACTCTTGACCAGTGATAAGCCCTTTTATTTTCAGCTCTTTAAGTCGTTGTTACTGATTGGCTAAAGCCATGCGTTTGTAGAGCACTCTGCAAAGTTTTGAGTGCGACACTTGCACCTCGTGATGGACGAAAGTTTTAAACAGTCCGTCGCTTCCAATACTGCTTTATAAAATCAAAGGTCTTAGAAGCAGACGTATAGAGTAGAGTGCAGTATGTTAGGCTATTTGAGTGCTACGTGTATTATCTATCCTGGTGGTGATCGCGTAATGGAGGATAGCACGTTCGTCCTTTGGCGCGGACGTCGGAGAGTTAACTTCAATGAAGATGACTTGACAGCAGATCGCATTTCGGCAGTGTTTAGGGTAAGATCAAGTGTAATATGGCATTTGAAGTGGCAATAATATAGTGATATTTATCACCATCACATAGTAAAGAATTTCTACTATTTAAGCTTATATTGCCGAGAGAATATTCGGCTTTTCGTTTACAAATATATCCCGACGTTATCACAGGCAGCCCAGACATACTGTATGTGTAATTATAAGCTTAATGTTCATGTTCTGCATATTGTCAAAAATAAATATTGTTTTAATTTAATATCACTATGTGTTTGTTGTGTTGCTCAATAACTGGTCTATTTTGCGGTGCTTCTGGCCTGTTCGCCTGCTATCATAACTGCTTGCGAGCCATTATTCTTACACCTATATTCACGGTTCAAAGGGTGTCTAAAAATTCGAAATACTCTAAAGAAAAGCTCACTTACCTTTAGCTGAAAGCTTCCTCGAGTGTCCTGGCCGGTTTAAATAGCGATTTTTCGCTTTTGTTACCAGATGGATCTTCCACTAAAGAAGAATTGAAGGCAGGCTAGACCAAAACCGACCATCTCGACGCGAAGGTCCATAAATTCTCTAATAATCGTCGGATTCGCTCCAAATTGCAATCAGCTGAACGGCGGTTAATGTGGCTTCCTGTATATTGCTCCTTGGCTTTCAAAAGCCATCGCGAGTGCACGAGTATCGCTCATTTTTCAGCATTTACCTGACCTTTTCCCTTCGTCAGGCACTGCATTATCGACGGCTGTACTACGCGATTTGAATATCTAAGCTTAGCGACCGCGTCCCTTCGACAAAATGGCACTAGCCACGGGAGGGACGGTACTATTGGCACTCGACCAGTCTATTGGTCGTAGAGTGCCAATAGTACGGTCCCTCTCTCGGCTAGTGCCATTGATATTAAATTGAAACAATATATATTTTTGAACTTTTACATCAATATTTTGACAGCACTATATGCAGAACATGAACATTAAGCTTATAATTACACATACAGTATGTCTGGGCTGCCTGTGACGTTGTGTGTTTTTTTCTGTTCTGCGCGGCTGAGATACGCGGCTGAGTAAATAGCACTCGATAATGAAATAGTAGTGCACATCTCTAATTTATGAAAAAAATGTTTTTCCCTTTTTTTATGTTTTGAGCGCAGAATCTTTCCTGTGTCTCAGAATATTTTTAGATCGAGAGAAGGCGCAAAATTTCACAGACCAAACCACACACTGAAACAAGTGCAAAGATGTCAAAGATAAGGACAAACCAAAAAATACACCCTACGCAAGACAGTTGATAATAATTACAGTCTTAACTGGCAGCCAAATTAGTTAATTGATTGATTTTGAACCTTCTTTAAATTGCGGGAAGCCATTTTGTTTTCACAGAGAACACTCCGATGGGAACGGCTAAAATGGTTTCCTGTCTGTCTTGCGAGTTGCGAAATTCCACCGGGAAAGATCGAATCTCGTGCTAGGCAACCAAGATGACACTTGCTCAGATAGCAAGAGATAAAGAAAACGAAAAATTGAAGTTTTTTTAAGCCAAACAAGGCAAGTCTTAAGTTTTTTTTTTCGGAAGAGAGACTCTACTTAATTTATTTTGGTGTTATCACTCTCGGCGCTTAAAATAAAAATTAAAATAAGCTTTATGTAAAGCATTTTCTATAACTTTTGGAAAGAAACCTTATAAATCGCGCGTAATACAGGAAAGAAAGCACCGGAAATTCCCATTGGCCCTGGACGCGTATTATTTTTTGAGTCGAGATGAGAGGGTGGGTATAATTGGAAGGGAGGTATTTGCACATTACTCTCAGCGTCCTCTTATTACTAAGTTTCAGTAATTTTACTGATGCACTTCATCAAATATATATCTGAGGATATTCGAGGTGTTGCTGCTCTAGACGGAAGTGAAAACTCCTCCAACCCCTACCCATCCGCAGCCAGTTTTGTTTCAAATCCAAGTTTGTTTAAGAGAAGCAATCTCTGGGCAAACCCTGACAAAAATCTAAGGGCAGGTTCTGTTTCAATAGAGTGGCCTTAAGGGAAAAGCACATATTCGAAGAGGGGCGCTAATTTCAAACTAGGCACGAATTCCAATATTCACGCTATGCGCAAAGAAGTATTAGACGGATTGCGAATTTTACCACATAATACTTAAAATGGCATAGTGAATGATGGCCAATACGCACACATATGATTTCTAACAAGATTTACCATAAAAGCTCTATTAGGCTTCCCCCCGTCTCTTGTAATCTCCCCTCTCTAATAAGCCCCCCCCCCCTCCTTTTGGGGCTCGATATTTTGTAATTATTCCCTCCTATTCCCTCTTACGAAATACACTTTATGTGGCCCAGTTGGGTTGTTCTTCAACAAATATACAATGAAACCTACACACAACACTGTTTCCTGCTCGGTAAGGTTTTACTGCAGTTGTTTGAGATTTGTACAGCAACTACTTAACACGAAAATGGCGTGTTCAAAGATTTGAAATACGCCCCCTTCTCTATTAAGCCCCCCTTTCTAATAAGCCCCCCCCCCCCCCTTAATAAGGACTGAAATGAAATAAGGCCCCCTTCCCCCTCCGCCCCCCGGGGGCTTAATAGAGCTTTGTAAAATTCGCTAACAAGACTCAAATCGTTACAGGTTGAAAGAAATGGTCTCTACCTTCAAGACGATTTTAGCCCGGTAGCTAGATTTCTCAACTCTTTGGGAAATTTTGAAACGACTTTGTAGCGGGAAAGGTCATCCCTGGAAGTAAAAGGGTCAAACACAGAATCACCCGGCACGCCCGCAACGTTTCAAGCGCCATCCCCCCTGATTTCGGATTGTTGCCTTTACCATCATCATTCGCCGCTTCAACATCATTCCAGTCATCACATTCACATTCCAGTCATCACATGCCTAGTTCCAGCAGGACTCCCAGTGTCAGTCAAAATGCACTGTCGTTTAACAGAGTTACTAGACAGTCAGGAGAAATAAGAAGGAAAGTATTTCTCGCGGAATTGGATCCTGACAGTGGAAACCCCGTCCCCACAGCAACAGCCTACTTGAAACTAACCCAAGAACAATGCACGGTTGCAGATGTTTCACAACTTTCCACAGAATATCTCAACATAGAGGATGACTTGGTAATAGTGGACAAAAACGGGTTGGAAATCCTCGACAATCCAAACACTCGAGATAGGAACGTAATAATCATATCACGCAATTAAGGTGCAAAACGTCATCTAACATGTTGTTAAAAAAGAAAAAAAAAATCCAAAAATAAAATGCAGTTAAAGGTTTCATGACATACATTGGACTCGTCGAAATGTTGGAAGACAGTTTTAAAAAGGCTAAGCCAGGGATAAGGTTAAAACAGTTATTGATAAATAATTATCACTTCTATGCAGGATCTGAATTCTGGGGAAAAGGAACGATGAAAATATACGGCTGCAAAGAGGTAGAATACGAGCGCATGAGACAGAAAAGAGCCAAGATGGCGTCTAGAGAGTCGAAAGGGAAAAGAGGCAGGTCTATGAACGCACCATCACTCGCTGAGTATGCAAATACCATTCTCATCTTGGACAAATTAGATAACATAGAAGATCACATCCAACGCAACACGAAATGTTGCAAGAGGCTACACGATTTAGAAAGAGCGCTGGCTACCACATTCAAGTGTACCATATGCTTGAATATTTTTCCAACAGATGGCATCGAATTTGCAGGTTGCTGCCGGCGTCTCGTCGCTTGCGTTGAATGTGCTGAAGAATGGTATCAAGGAAACAGTTCATGCCCACTCTGCAGAAGCGAGGAAGGAGGCAGCAAGAGGGAACGGGAACGTGGAATCATAAAATATTCCCTAAGTTGGGTTTTCGTCGATAAAAGCTGAGGTTGTGGTTCTTCATCGTGGTAGTTAGAACAATAATAAAATGTATAATCGTTTTTCTCTCGATTTGGTCACGTGAGTTGTAAATCGCGATGTTTAATTTCGACTGCTTACTGCTCCAGTTGACCTCATCACCTGGTGAAGACTAGCAGTAAGCAGTCGAAACGTTGCGATCTACAACTCACGTGACTAATATAAATCGTCAGACTACGATTATACATTATGTTATTAACGTTAGGTTTCTTCGTTTCTTCGTTTCTTCGTTTCCTCCCCTACATTGAAGTACTAGCGATCCCTCACTCCCAGCCGCTGTCCAGCTGGCGAAAATGAAACCCGTGTCCCTCTTTCTCGCGCACTTTCTTTCCCCCTCAGTCTTCATGCAGTGCCTTTGTTTCATTTTTGCTCGCTAACTGGAAAGACTAAGCAGGAGAGAGGGAGTGTTAATAGTCTACATTTATTACTCCATTCCAGTTAAAATTTGAAATTGTTGAATAATACATCGTTACAGGAGGTGTGGTGCGCCACTTTTGGCTTAATGTTTGTGTCACTTGTGTCCGGCTTCTAAAATTATTGTGTTCATATAATCCAGCCAGACTTTTAAAGACGTTTTTATTCTTGCCAATACAACAAATAATATATCAATTGTACAAATTTATTTAAGAACTTGAAATTTATCAAACCGTTACTTTTACATTTTACTGCAAAGTTTGTGGAACATGTTATTTCTATCAAAAGTACAAACTGACTGTGCCTCTTGTTCCTGTTATTATTTTTGGATTGCGCTATTAAAAGAACACTGTTTAGTTTCCTGTGAGAAAAAAGTAAAAATTATTGGAGAGAAAGGTGTTTTGTTAGCTGTATGTAGTATGAGATAGCATCTCTAAAGAATACATACTTTCCATTAGCAATTGCCTGAAAAATTACATCAAAACGAGGAAAATGGCTCTTAAATTCTGTTTTTCTGATATCTTTTCTTGCCAGCTGTTGCTCTAGCGGATCGAATCCAAACGTTTGTTCTGTTGGCAAAGTCCCACTATACATTTGAACAGCTGCTTGGACCGTTGGTAAAATGTTTGGGTTAATGGCTACCGCCCTGTTTTTTAAGCATCGTCTTTCCAGTGGAACACCTTTGCCTGCATAACGAATGACATAACTTCAGTCAGATATTGGCCTCGTTAGGAAATTAATAAATGGTTCTTTCCCCTTTTTCAACCACGATCAAAGACGAAACACATCATGTGCCTTCAAATTAATCGCTAGATGGTGCTTACAAGTAGCTAGCGTTTTGGAACCGAGTTCGTCGTCAAATGATCTTTCTGATCGCCTTACCATCACTGAGTACTTACAAACAATAAATGTATTAATCAAATCGTAGGTAAAATACCGTCCTTCTAATTATGATTATCAATTAGCAGGAGAGGATACTTTGTAGGGGAGGCCGGTTACCTGGAATAGGGTGCGAATTCCAAGAGCTAACAGCGTACTCCACTCCCACCTCTACTACTTGTCTCGTTACCCAAGAGACACAGTATTTGGTCACTTCATCCTCCATGTCGATAACTCCTTCATTCTCCATCTGGACAAGCGCACGCTTTACAGGATAGTTAGTGCGACAGTTCATTTCCACCCACAGTTGTTCTACAGCATGATTCTATAGCAGAAAATATGCTTGCGGAACCAAATTAGCACCACCTGGGAAGGGCCCAGGGACAGGCTTTACCTTACCCCTATTTTCGTTATCGTTTGTTTTGTTGTCGTTGTTGTTTAATTGTTTTATTTGGACTAAAAGCAAAAAACCATAAAACGGAAGTCGATTTTTATTTTTTGTTTATTTGTTTTAATTTGCACAAAAACGATAAAACGAAAGTTGATTTTCGTTTTTTGTTTAAAGTTGGACATAAAACGAAAAACGACAAAACGGAAGTCGATTTTCTTTTTTTATTTATTTGTTATAGTTTGGTCAAAAAACAGAGAACGATAAAACGGAAGTTGCTTTTCGTTTTTCGTTTTTTGTTTAAATTTCTACATAAAACGAAAAACGATAAAACGGAAGTTGATTTTCGTTTTTCGTTTTTTTCTTAATTTTTACAGAAAACGATAAAACGGAAGTTGATTTTCGTTTTTCGTTTTTTTCTTAATTTGTACAGAAAACGATAAAACGGAAGTTGCTTTTCGTTTTTTGTTTAAAGTTGTACATAAAACGAAAAACGACAAAACGGAAGTCGATTTTCTTTTTTTGTTTATTTGTTATAGTTTGGTCAAAAAACAGAGAACGATAAAACGGAGGTTGCTTTTCGTTTTTCGTTTTTTGTTTAAATTTGTACACAAAACGAAAAACGATAAAACGGAAGTTGATTTTCGTTTTTCGTTTTTTTCTTAATTTGTAAAGAAAACGATAAAACGGAAGTTGATTTTCGTTTTTCATTTTTTGTTTTGTTTAAATTTGTACATAAAACGAGACAAGATAAAACAGAAACTGATTTTGTTTTTGGCTTTTTGTCTTGGTTTAGAAGTAAAGAGACGGCTATTTCTTAAATTTTTGCAATATTTGGAGATTTTTCACGCTTTTCTTACTTGCATTAATCAGGTCAAGTAGCTTTGATTTAAAATTTAAGAAAACGATATATTTTTCGGTAAAACTAGGTTCTGTATTGGTATAATTTTGAGTAAAAACATGAAAATAAGACTGTTTATTATACGACTGGCTCTTTCAGCGGTCACGATGAATCAATTCTATTGCTGTGATTGGCTACCCGCGAGGTCAAGATGGAGCCTTCTTGACCGCTCGGGATAGCCCGTTCGTCCCGCGTTTTACTGTCTTTTAATAGCGCCCTTTGAGTCATATAATAAATCCTTTATTGACCACGCTTGTGCGGTCAAGATGGCGGGATATTGGCCTTGTTCTTTGTTTGCGTGTTTATGGACCTCGACTTCGTCTCGGTCCATAAACACGCAAAAAAAGAACTTGGCCAATATCCCGCCATCTTGACCTCACGCTTGGCTTTGCGTGTTTATGGACCTCGACTTTGTCTCGGTCCATAAACACGCAAAAAAAGAACTTGGCCAATATCCCGCCATCTTGACCTCACGCTTGGCTTTGCGTGTTTATGGACCTCGACTTTGTCTCGGTCCATAAACACGCAAAAAAAGAACTTGGCCAATATCCCGCCATCTTGACCTCACGCTTGGCCAATAACCCATATATATTGGCTTTTGCCGCTATTGAATATAGATTAGGAATTAAAAATAACGAGTGGACGAACCGTGCACGGACCCGTGGGGCTCTCACGGTGTCTATCACTGTTGCCGATAATCTTATACGATCTTTCAGTATGAATAAAACATGTACAGTGGATAGCGTTTTTCGCGCGAAATGATCAGCTACTCAAACTCAGGATAGCAAGAGCTATTCACCACGGAGCAATTCCATCGTTTGTGCGTGAAAATTAATCGTAATTGTTGACAGGAATAAATGAGTTAAAAATGACCATTTTTGAGCTCTATTATCTCACTGTTCCAGTATATACTAAAACAATTATTTACCTCATTGTCGGTGGTCACTGTGGATATTGTCGCGGCTCAGCTATTTTCGCTCACTCGTATGAAATCTCTTCCGCAGAATTTCAAGCAACAAAACGAGATAACGAAGTAATATCAGCTTTTCAAATAGAAAACAGTATTGACTCACATTGTTTGTGAAACACTTCAACAGTTTTCCTTCGTGTAGAGATGGTTTATGTAGCAAGAGGAAGGAAGCTCATTTATGGGTCAGAACACTAAAATAACTTTACATTAATTCACTCATAACATGATTGTTCACGAATCACGTGAAAATGGTCTTGACACGGTCAATGTCGAAATCACGTTTCACGAGGAAAAAATCGGCTCAATCACGTTTCACGTAAAAAGTATAGGGGACCCTCTTTAAGAGATCCGATCAAGCCGATTGAGGTTTTAGAACAAGCACTTCAAAATCTTCCAACACACAAGAAACCAGCGAAATCTATTCTTAAAGCCATATTGGTTAAACCGCTTTTAGGGAGAATATTGCCTTTTCGACGCCTGAAAAAATCCAAAAATCTCCCACGCGTAGAAGAACTAAAATAAACTCAAAACGCCTTTTTCAACAGCAGTGATATTTTTCGTCTCTTAAAGCTTTTTTTTATTTGGCAACTTTGCATGTCGGATCGGTCAAAATTTTAATTTATCATATCAAGTTTGAAATTACAAGTCCTTGCCATAAATGTTTAATTTGTGTACTATAATTACCCTAGCCTTTTATAAAGAAAGCGCTTGAGTTTTTAAAAATACTTTCTTAACCTTTTGCTGGTCATTACCAGAAATCAATAACCCAGGTATAAGATTTACTAACGTCAAAATAAAAAAAATAAATAAATTAAAAAAAAAAAAAAAAAAAAAAACAGCATACGGCTTATTCGAGCTGGCTGTAGGCTGTGCTTCAAGGTCGTACATGGACCGTATAGCGGCTGCCAGAGGCCCCTTGTATATGCTTTCGGTTCGACTTTGTTTGGCTGCGTCCCTTCTGTACTTTGCGAGGACGATTAGCTCAGACAGTTATCATTTATTATGGGGCGCTGACAGGTGGCGATCACTGTGGGTCGATCATGTTTCCGACTCAGTCTGTTTCTCAGTTTATAACTGATTTATCGTCTGCGTATTGACTTCCCTGACAAGGCATTCAGTTTCAGGTGTTTACTTTAGATTTTAATTATTTAACACGTTTCAAGAGGCATCCACGTGGGCGTTTTAGGATCCAAAATTTGTCTGCTATCATTCAAGAAAGCTGACATTTTTGCTGTATCATTTATTACTAAGGCGGCCTTCACATGACAAACAACTGTTGACCAACTCGCATTGGCGAACACCAAAACGTTGGCCAACTCGTGAGTTCACACGTCAAACACACGTCATAACAACACAGGCCGATACTCGCAACTATGGTGTCCGTAGTGCAATGGCACACACGGAGGGTTGCGGCGTCATACTTGCTACTGTTTTATATTCTTCGCCGGAGAAAAAACAGAAAACGATGGAAGAATAGAAAGAAATGGACGGTATATTGCTAGAAATCCCCGCCTTGGCGCGTACAATACACTCGTTAGGAGCTCCATGGGCTCCTGACTCGTGCAAGAGCTTCGCGCGGAGAATCCAATGGCATTTAAAAATTTTTTGCGGATGAATGAAATTTGCTTTAATGAGCTTTTGGAAATGATAAAGCCACAGATACAGAAACAGGACACTAACATGCGTCAGAGTATCCCAGTCGGCGAGAAGTTAGCCCTTACCTTGAGGTATCTTGCGACAAATGAGTTTTTCTTTCACGGCTTGCTTTCATGCATATTTGTTATCGAGTTTACGAGCAACATTATGCGATCCTATATGGCCAAACCTGTTCTGTATCTTGCAATACTGTGTCCTGTTTCATATGTTTACAGTTTGCAATGAATATTAAAAATATATTGGGACCTTTATTCGCTTTTCACAAGCAATCTGTTTTATATAAACACTGTAAACAAGCCGAGCGGACCTCTTCCTCGCAATTTTCCCGAATTATTATATCTTTATCTTTACCAAGATCAATGGCTCAACGTTTTCGGTATCTTTATAACCTTTTGATGATATATCCCACAAGTCTGGGTTGTTATGAATTTCATCGATAAACTGAAAAGTCCTGCCGGACGGTCGGACTATTTCCTCCGCCAATTTGTGAATTGTCTTGCGAATCACGTGAAGAGAGTGCCAATTTTGATTGGTTAAAAGTGAAAAACACACGTTCACATTCGTTCAGACGTCAAATGTGAGTTTGCCAACACGTAAAAATGTTGGCAAGAATAGAGACAAGTTCTATCCGTCGCCAACAGTTTGCCAACATGTTGTTGCGTCGTTCACACGCACCAACTTGAGTTTGCCAATGCGAGTTGGCCAACATTTGTTTGTCGTGTGAAGGCCGCTTAAGTCCCTCTATCTCATTACTCCTTTCACCAAGGCACATATTTTATGCATATCAATTTGTAAATTTAAGTTTTCATCGGTCCACGGCATAGAACCTGAAGTGAAGTGAAAGTGAAGTAAAGCAATATAGGTTTTCGTTATCATGCATGATATTATCAAGTGCTTGTAAAGAAACAATAAAAGCACAATCACCCATTAAAATTAGCAGATTTTTCGAATAGCGATCCATTCAAAGAAGCTTCCTCGCGAAAGAGAATTCTAGACTTACAAGGGTTAAGCGTTGTTCTGGCCTTTCGCAATTCCTTTCGCATGGCGGAATCGGCAAAATATTGAAGGATATGCCGAAATGTTTTAGGCGTGTTCCACTACATTTTTACGGCGTAAAATCGAATTCATCGAAATTGGATTATCGATTCGAAACAATTTCATACACCAAAGATTTCTCTTTGGTGATCTTAATTAATTAATTTATTATTATTATTATTTTTTTTTTTTTGTTATTTCATGGTTTTAACTGATTAGGATTGATGCTAGTCTCCTTAGTGGGGAGGAGCGTTACGTGACGACCCTAAAAACGGCTGTGAAGGCGACTAGATTGATGCCTAACCTCTCTCAAAAACAACAAAGAAACTGCTAACACTTTCAGTGCCAGTAAGGGAACAAATAATGGTTGGAAACATAAGAAATTGGCATGTTGTAGGGGTTTCTCAAAATGGCCGCTCAGCAAAACCGGAGGTGAAAATTATGACAACCCAACACTGGAAATTGTCATTTGTTTTATTCTCAGAAGCAGCCTTACGATTTCATTTTTATAACTCAGATGTGTATTGTTGATAAAGATCTGAGTCCAAAGCATTGTTTTCGTAATGACGAACATTTCATATGGAAATGATTTCGTGTAAACCGGAAGCTGAAGATATCACATTCGTTTATTCTTTAGGATTATTTTTTACATGTTTTTCTTGTTCGGTTTTTCCAATAAACAACGTGTATGCTGTAAAACAAGTACAGTTCACCGGCTAGTCAATAATCTACTAACATTCTCCACTGCAAGCACAAGTGCAAAGTGCTGTGCACTTCAAGGCAGCCTTAACGCATAATAATAATAATAATAATAATAATAATAATAATAATTTATAATAATAATAATAATTCCATAACATTAGCAGTTTCCACGACATCTCTTCTTACAGCCACACTTGACAAGATCTTTGGAACTGGCTGTAACATATGGAAGCGTTGCCCAGAGTGGTTGTCAACCGTCTGCACTAGACGAGCATCCCCATTCGCGTCGACAAGGAAGCTGTGAATGACCAATGCTGCAGTAGTGCCGCTTGGGTTAGAAGAATGGCATCAAGGCCTCTTCTTTAATAATGATGATGGTAATACTAATAATAATGATGATCATTATGAACATTATCTTAAAATTATACGCTTATAATCTAACTATTAACTTGAATAAAATGCTCTATATTCTTTCCTTTTTTTTAAAGGAAAGTCTTCGTTTTCGTCTTAAAACAATCAACTGATTTTGATTGTCTTATCTCTTTTTTCGCGTGACTTCATATCAGCAATTATCAAAAATCGCGAAATTAAAGACCCGCGAAAAATAGTGGTTCTTAAGTGACTTAACTCTTGCCAATAAATTGTTTCAACTTCCTAAATCTAATAAGATGCCAAAGCACGTAACTTCCGTTTTTACTTAGGCCTTTACCCGCGTTTTTATTTTATTTCATTTTTTAATCATTTTTTCCACAGGAAAGCTTTGGATTATGGACTACTGTTGTCTTCTTTTATATGCCACCAAAGCAGTTGTTATCATGGAAAAAAAAAAATCACAAAAGCCTTTTCTCGAACAAACCTTTGGTGTATGAAATTGTTTCCAATCGATAATCTAATTTCGATGAATTTGATTTCATGCCGTAAAAATAAAGCGGAACACGCCTAGAACATTCCCGGCATATCATTCAATATTTTGCCGTTTCCGCCATGCGAACGGAATTACGAAAGGCCGAGGCCACGCTTAACCATTGTTAGTCTTGAATTTTCTCCCACGAGGATGTTTGTATAAATAAATCTTTATCGAATTATCAGCTATTTTTATAATATCATGCATGATAACGAAAACCTATATTGCTTATGGAGCGCGCGAGCTTGCGAGGACACTACATTGTAAATGACTCAATCATGTATATTTACAATCACCATCGAATATGACATAAGTAAGTCTTCTCAAATCCCATAGCCTGGAATTAAGAAACGTAGATACTTGTTTGCACTCAGTGATGCCTTCGTCAGAAAAGGCGAAAGCCTTCATGTAGGGGTGGTCAATAAATATACTCATCAAGGCGTATAGAGCGTTTTCAGTCACGCAAGTAAAGAAATAAAATCATCAACCATTCAATAGTTAAAGTCAAGAAATTGTGATATTATAGAAAAGGAATAAATAAACAACATGCCAAAGTCTCAGGGCCGTGCAATATCCCGTACTCGAGTTATTCGGCAAAATGTACCAATCAAAAATATAGTGTTTTGTATGGAAACACCATTTTGGCGTCCCTTTGAGGGACACTAAGATGGCGGCCGGAAAACGAGATAAAACATATGTTTCTTACTTAAGCTATCTCAAAGGCTTTGTTCTCTCTATTGAGCTATAAAACATTGACATAGACGCTTCCCTTACCACGTTGGCCTTTCAAACCTCAAAAACACACGGTGAATCGATGTTTTCATATAAGTGATATCCTTGTGACCAGACATCTTTATGCCACGCACTGTGAAAAACGCTAAAATTCAAGCTGCTCTATTTTCAAAACAAAGCAAGCTACCGAGCTTAAAACAAGCAAACAGATACATTTCTAAAACGCCTTTTACGTGATGAAGATAAAAATGCAAACGTCTGTTAACTTTTGAATTTTAGTTTTTTTTATGCTGGACATCAGGTGAAAAACCTCTGTACAAGAAAAGCTATTGCGCAAACTGAGCTAACTACTTGAGCCTCTACGCCTTTGACCGATGAAAAATGAAATTTTCGTTTGCGTTTGTGTTTTTATTGTATTTTTTTTTTCAAGCACTTGATAATATCGTCCGTGATAACGAAAACCTATATTGCTCATAGAGCGCGTGAGCTTGCGAGGCCACTGCATTCCAGATTTGTAAAATGACTCAATCATGTATATTTACAATCACCATAT
>JAEMWC010002305.1:0-15000 GCA_016490735.1 Pachyseris speciosa | reverse complement strand
ATCTATTTAGCCGAGCATAGATGCTCTACTCGAATTGGGGAGACTAAATGTTGGCATGGGGATAAGAATTGTCAAGGACAACAGAACACCATGAACCCGTGCGACTGATTACACGATGCCAGAACAATTTGCGTGCAATTTTTTTTTTCTCAGACAACGAAACTCAAGAGAGATTCAGTGGAAGGTCTTACAACGTTGTGTGCACCGTTAATGCATTTTACAGACTCGTAAAATAGGCGTATCAAGAAATGGTCCATTACTTTCTAATTGGCTTCGCTCAGACGAACGTTAATTATTTTATTCTTAAATTCCCGTAAAAGTGAAAGGTTGATTGCCGTTCAACCTTCTTTGTTTAGGCAAGCGGCCCACATATCGTTTCTAAATCTATTTATGTTCGTTCGCCAGTTAAATCTGTGTCAACTCCCTCGCAAAAACAGCAAAAACAATGTTAAGAAAGTTTTACATAGAAACCTTGGCATTGTGCGGTGGGTGGTGTTCATCGTGTTTCGTATCACGGCCTACTTCGATGTATGGCGTCTGACCTTCATCGGATGTAGTTTATCCGCTTTCGTTTAAGATCGAATCAGAGAGGATCCCCGTAGGAGTACTGCGGAATACAAAATACAACCGTCCGCTGACTTTTGCCTAGTTCCCGTAATACAAATAAATCCGACAAGAAATATGGAAGGATGAGCAAGCGGATCAAAAAGCACAGTTTATTACATCGTAGACTAAATTATCCGTAATACATTACAATTTTTTTTTGCAATTCTTTATAGAACTCTTTACTCTCTACGCTAATATAGAGAAAAAACGCTCGATAATATTACAAACGTAAATACTTAGTTACTGGCAATCTATTCTCAAGGCTCCCTTTAACATACATACCCTAGGCCTTGAAAAAAAGCGGAATTCCATCTGCCATGTACTTTAAGTAGTCTTTCGGGAACCGAATTATTACTATTACGCACTACAGACGTAATGCCACCGGATCTTAAACTATGAAGACCGTAATCATTAGGGTTACAACTCAGCTTACTTAAGAAATCTCTAAGAATTTCTCTACACCTAGTATAAAAAAATCTCACCACTTCTCAGGGTATAATTTGAAATAATAGGATGAAAGGTTAGAGGTCTAAATAAAGGAAGAGTACTATTGATATCGATACCAGAAAGGTTAAAGGTTCGCTTGTAACTTGAAAGTTATGGCACTAACTCGTCGAATAAAACTAGAAGTAAGTAAAGTAGACTTATCACTGCGGTTGTTGGAAATCTGCGTTGCGCTTTCGGAACGTGACCGGTTCCAATAAAAAACCTTTAGAAGAACAAACGTTAATTGAAGTGATACGTAATAAACTTAATTAAAAGGTTATATTGTTCGTTGTGAGCTGAAAGCACGTTGTTCTACAGTTCTTGCTGGCGAAATGGCCAGGGTAAATTGTGATATGAGTAACTTAAACTTAAGTTATCTTAAAATATATCAAGGTTAATGTACTGCTTACGTTAAGAGAGATAACCAGACTGTTACTAGCGCAACGCGCGAGCGTGTAACTTCAAAACAACTTACCGTATTTATTTGACTATAAGCCGAGCGATTTTTTCGTTAAATTAAACCACTGAGAGTAAATTTGCCGCCAGAGAAGGGGGTTCGGCTTATAGCCGATAATTTTCGGGGAAAAAAGTTCAAAGACCCAAAGACAACAATAAAAATGAGAGACAAAAACAAGTTTTCTGTGTTATCATTGACTTTTGTATATGTGGTGGCTCGTAAAGGAGCCATTTGCTAGTTTTGCTTCAAGGAAGCTTTCATCAGTCGTTGTTGACATCACACTTAACCCGTTTGTTGCTTCACATACCCTATTATAAGCTTGTTATCTCCACATTTCCTGTGAATTAATTGGGTCTACTATGTGATGTTATTTGTGGAAGAAATTCTTCAATAAACTTGAGCAAAACCATCCTTTTTCTGCTTTTGGGATCAAGCATAACCGAACGTGACTCAAAGCACGTTGCTGGCTTGGTAACCTCTCTCTTACCTAGCCTTCGATGGCGGGTCGTTTACAACTTCGATCTTTTGTGTTTTGGGAGTGTTTTGAGTTTTTTTGGCATAAAAAGGTTCTAAACATTTCCTAAAACTTACAAGGTTCGTTAAAATTCCTTTATGGTGAAGGTATGGCATTGAATTTTTTAGATTTTCAACATAATTCTCGCTGAAGTGTGGCACATGCGTTTTTTTTTTTTTTTTTTTTTTTCTCCACGCAACGTCGGTATTTGATTTTCGAGTCTCGGCTTATAGCCAAGAGTTTTCTGGGTTTTTTTTGGTGAACAACTGGCCATTACTCCACTTGCTAAGTTTAGGGTCTCGGCTTATAGCCAGGATCGGCTTATAGACGAATAAATGCGATAAGTGATTACTTTTAGCTGGATTAACTGAAACAAGGGTTGTTTACGACTTCAGAGTAAAGTTAATAAAATCGGCCAAGTTCATGAAACCAACGCAATGCCCACAAAAGGATTGGTTTTAGTTCCTTCCGAGTTCCCCGTGGGAACTTTTCCAGCTTGTTCAAACGTACGTGCTTGCTTTCCAAAAACCTTTGGGATATGTGCGTGTTACTTAGTGACAGTCTGGTAAGCATGTGTAAATCACGAGTTTGAAGTACCGATCACGTTCGTTAACTCAACATTATTCACCGCTCAACAACATTAATAAGTATTGAAACAAGCGCAACCCCAAACGGTGCAACATCACACTCAGTTATTTCGGACACTAAAACGTTCACGCAAAATAAAACATATGAAATAACTCAAGTATAAAAACATCTAAAAGTATATGCAAGCATCATGTTTATGCAATTTTGTAAGGTCTTTAGTGCCTTTATTGTAATTTAATTTAAACAGGAGGCCATAATGGCCTTCATTCGCCCTTCCAACACGTAATTCACTGTTCATCTACACGGTTGTATCAGAATATGATTAAGTTGGCATAACAAGATCTGAATTCCTTTCAATATTTTATTTTCAATATAGCGTCAGTATTTTGATTATTTTCTGATAGTTGCACGAACAAATAGTAAATAAACGACCTGTCAAAGTCTCAGGGATGTGTTATATCCCGTACTTGAGTTATTCACACTCTAAAGCCCGATTTCTTAATTTTAGAACAAAAAGTTTTTGTTTGGCATTGTTAAGTTTTTTTTTTTTTTTATTTTATTTCAGAAAATGTTCTTAATTTTAGTAAAATTTCTCAAATTAAGAACTTGTTAAAAATAAGAAAAATCGCGAACTTCTCTTGTTTTAATAGACGATTAGAAGTCCAAAGACTACTGCAAGGTTGATACAACGCAATATATTTGAGAACAATATTTCGGCTGGCCAAACCAGCCTTCCACAGTTTTAGATGTTAATAAATTATAAAAATGAAATTGCAATATTATATTATGTAGGATGTTGCAATACATAGGAGGGGCGGAAGTGACGCTTACACGATGATGCAAAAAACAATAAAGACAATAATAAAATAAAATAAATAAAATAAAACAAGATTAACCTTTCTAAATTACAATTCATCACGTCTGTTTAAACCATGGGCCTCTAAACTCCCCGTGAAATCAATAAAAAAACGACTCTTTGCCTTTTGTGATAGAATCACGAGAGGAGTAGATTCGTTCATGTGGGATAAGCTGCATATCAATGTGTCAGTGGTTAGGATTAGAGAGAAAATGTTCGGAAACAGTGGTAGGTTTGGATTTAATGTTAGTTTTGTCTAGTGGGCGTCTATGTTCGTTGAATCCGTCTTTGAGACGTCGCTTAGTTTCACCTGTGTATTGTAAATAACAGCGGTTACATTGTATCATGTATATTAAATTTTTGGTGTTACAGGTTATGTGTGAAGTAATGTTACGGGTTACCGCTGTGGAATAAATTTTATAGTGATTAAGACCGCTAGTAATGTGAGGACAAGTGGCGCAATCTTGTCCACAACGAAAAGAGTCTGGTGGTAAATTAGTGCCATTATCAGCCGTGGCAGCAGGTAGTTGTGCTTTGACTAAAATGTCCGGAGGTTAAAAGTGCGTCTGTAAGCGACGGCGATAGGTGGGTGTTTAAAAATGTCCCTGCAACGATTGGAAGAAAGTAATATGGTAAAATATTTGCGTAATATATTAGACAAGTGAGGAAGTGCTGGGTTATATGTTACGACAAAAGATGTTTTTGTTTTCTTGATTTTCAATCAGTTCTGTTCTGAAAAAAATAATCGTCTTTTATTCTTAACATAAAACCTCTGATTCAGAAGAGGTTTTCTGAAAATTCTATATACAATGCAAGCGATGTGTTGCAAGAGTTGGGAACTTTTAAAGACATATCAGCGAACATTGAATTTAGACGAACTGCCGTGGCGAAGGAAAATTCAGAGCCAACAAGCCGACATGGGTATGTCAAAACTTCGTCTCGCTGTTGGACTTGCAAACATTCGTATATACACTTCTCTTAACATTTTACTTGTTCAAACCTCAAAAACACAAAGTGAACTGACGTTTTAGTGTGCGTGATATTTTCCGTGACGGCATTCTTGTTATTGTGCAATCTCGTTCCCAGAGTTCTATTTTTAGTTAGCGCTTGCGTAGAAACGCCGGAAGTAAGCTATGTGGATGAAAAACGACGATAAAGAATAAAAAGAAAAAGAAAGTTCAATACTAGACTCGGCGTTACCGTGGAAAGACCGAATAATAAGCAATCATTTACACTATGGGGTGCTGACAGTTGGTGATCATTGTGGGTCGATCAGGTTTGCGACTCAGTCTGTTTCTCAGTTTATAATTTATCGTCTGCGTATGGACTTCCCTGACAAGGCATTCCAGGTTTTACTTTAGAATTTTAATCATTTAACACGTTTCAAGAGGCATCCACATGGATGTTTTAGGATTCCACACTTCAACATTTGTCTGCTAACATTCAAGAAAGCTTACATTTTTGCTATATCATGCATTACTTCTTTTCTCAACGCTGTTCTCGTAATAACTTTATTTTCTTATCAACATATTCCTTTTAGCAGTCTTTCATCTTCCTTATCTCCTGGCCCGCCAAGATTAGCTATGCTACCAGCGGGTCAGGTAATTCTGTATTAAAACAATAGCAAGTCAATAAAAATCAACTCATCAACTTACTAATGCCGTGTTTACGTGGCTTACGTGTTTACGTGGTTAAAATCGAACGAGGTCAAGTTACTAAACCGTGGTACATTTGTACATCGTTTATACTGGCAAAAATGACCCAAGTTGATCCTTCATCACCGAATTCCAAGTAAATCCGAACAGGAACGCCGTAGCAAAACGGGGGGACAAGACTTCATACTATACAATTGCGGTGGCATGAATGCGTGGTTTAGAGCCGGTCGAGGAAAGCCAAAATATGTTGCTGCCTGCATGCGTGAGTACAGCGTATCTTCCCTCGGAATGAAAAAGATCATGAATTAATAAACTGGTCGCGACTACATGTTCAAAGCGTTACCAAAAAGCAAATTAATGAAAAAAAGAAAAGTATAAAAAGTAAAAGAGATAATAATCACTTACCTTTCGGACTGTCGATCAGTATAAAAGATTGTAGGAGATATTGCTTTTCCATCTCTCTTTCTCGAAAAAAAAAAAACTAAAACAAAAACCAAAAAAACAACAACAACAACAACAACAACACACACACACACACTATTACAGATAGTTGCGACACTGGCGTACGTGAGGCAATAGCAGCTAGAGAGTATATTTATAGACTTGGTCACCCCTACACGAAGGCTTTCGCCTTTTTAAACAAAGGCTTCACTGAAAAGAGTACAAACAAGTATGTACGTTTCTTAATTCCAGACTATGGGATTTGACAAGATCTAGAAGACGTACTTATGTCTTATTCTATGGGGATTGTAAATATACATGATTAAGTCATTTTACATATCATGAATGCAGTGGCCTCGCATGCTCACGAGCTCCTTGAGCAAGATAGGTTTTCATTATCATTCATGATATTATCAAATGCTTGAAGAAAGCAATAAAAACGCAAAAATAGCTGATATTTCGATAAAGATTTATTTAAACAACAATCCTCGTGGGAGAGAAGTCTAGACTAAAAAGGGTTAAGCGTTGTTCTGCGTTATGCATGATATTATCAATTGTTTCAAAAAAGCAATAAAAACACAAAAAAAGCTGATATTTCGATAAAGATCTATTTAAACAAGCATCCTCGTGGAAGAGAATTCTAGACTAACAAGGGTTAAGCGTTGTTCTGGCTTTTCTAGTGAAAAAAAAAAAAAAACGCGAGTAAAGGCCTAAGTAATATATAGATTTAGCGAAGCCTAAAAGCGGAGCTCCGCGATCCGCGATTATTATCTTTTTACTGGTATTGATCAACACCGCAAGGCTTTCCTTGCACCAATATTTTATGTCTAGAGGAGTCAACAGGAATTTACCGAGGTTCAAAAACCTCAAAACATTACAAGGTAACAATATAGTCGACACGTGTGTTCGCAAGCAAATTTGGTAATCAAAGAACGATCAAATATTTTCATCCAACATCGGCGAACGAACATGTTTGACGGTTTAGCCAATTCTCACAATAATGCATTAAATGGCTTTCCATGTTTGATCTAAATCAAACATGTTCATCCAAAATTTTGCATTACGAACAAATGTTTGATTGTTTATCCCAACAAACAAATCGCGCACAAACGGTAAAAAGCAACCAAATGAGCCACGTAACGTCGAAAATTTCAGCAATAATACACAAAAATCATTTTTTGGACTCTCTTGGTCCCCTGTTTGATCGAACATTATTTTGTTATGCTTGACAAATACGATAATGGATGAAAATGTTTTATCTTTTAGTCGGGACTTAACAAACATATTTCGTAGTACGTTAAGCTTAGACATAGGCTTAAATGTCGTAGAAAAGAGAAAAAGGAAAACAATCCTGATAGTTTGGATAGGTAATCGCATGGGGCCGAGTAAAATTAAGGATTAATATCACTTGTGCCAGTTTTCAGAAAGTTGCTGAAATTGCCCTTGTTGCGCAAAACATAAGTGACACTAATCTTTAATTTTACGAGGACTCATTGCGATTACGTGTTAATAACATAAGGGCTAACGTTTCGTTCAGTTCTTAACCTGTACAAAAAGACACAGACGTCGAAAAACATGTAAAGTCAGCCAAGCGGAGGAAGAACACTTGTTCGCTTGCAACTTCTTTGTGTCCAAAACGAGTAGATTGTTATTTATATCCAGTCGAGACAAAAATGCAAGTTTCATTCCTGAAAAAAAAGTAACAAAGATTAATCCAAATGCTAAGCTTCGATTTATTTTATTTACCTGTGTTTTCGAGCTTTCTAAAACTTGAAAATACGCATCGACTCACTATAGTAAAAACACACATCTACAAAAATAGCAAACAGTTTGTCTAAAGAAAGAACTTCTTCTACCAAGTTTGAGCTACTCGTTCCTCCCATTAATGTCGGTGAGTTGTTAAGTGAAATTTCTTGGTGATCTGCAAGATGCCGCGGTAAAGTGAACAAGCGCTTGAAGCGTTAAATCATTTTGTTTCTTCAACCACACAATCCAAGCGCCATACAAGTGGATCCAAAATTTAAGAAATTCCTGAGAAAAACCTTTTGCTCCTCCATCTCATCAATTGAAAATTCTCCTTCAGGAGTATGTTTTAAGTAGTTCTTGATTTTTATGCCTTTTACTCGAATTAAAAGACAGAAACTGAACTTCGAAGAAGATGAAATTGTTTTGCTCAAAATGAAGTAACCAACTGAATGTGAAATCTCGAGCCGCTGAAAGCTCGCGAAAAATTAAGCCTCGGTTAGGTTTGGGTGTCCCACACCTTGCTTGAGCCTACGATCCAATCGAAACCAGTTCCTGGTCAGCAGACAACTTCAAAAAATCTGACCTTGATGAGGTCTTAACTTGAGCTCGCGATATGGTTACTTAATACTGGTCAGCGGATAGTTTGTTTTGACAGGTGTCTATTGGCCATAACATGGATGCCCGATATCAAAGATGTGCGCTGTAAACTAGCTTGTCAGTTGGAGTATGGTCGACATTTCACATCGCATACATGAAAGGGTGGACGTACGGCGTACGGTGACCAAAACCAAATTTTCTCGAATAGATGGGTTACCATGTTTTCTTAACGATGGTACTCCACTTGGCGGCCCTTCGGGCAGCCGGAGCTCCGCTAAAAACGGAAGTTACGTGCTTTGGCATCTTATTAAAGCTCAGTTGGGAATTGAAGTTGGAACAATTTACTGGCAAGAGTTAAGTCACTTGAAAACCAACATATAGTTTCGACCGAATTGAGCCAGTTTCAACGTGAGGCAACCAAGAATGTCACATCAAGCAAATGACAAAATTTATTCCCAAACATTTGTCTAACTTACAGTATAAAAACTTTCATTTTTGCCAGTACTTATCCTTACATATTTTAAGTAATAATAAAGCATGTTAGGTGAATTGATTACAATGCTCATTATATGTGCACTGCAAGCCATCAAACCTCGAAAGTTATAAATGTGACTTAAACAAAAGCTTATGTAATCTTGAGGAGTGGTCTAGCAATGCAAAATTTAGTAATTAATCCATCAAAAAACCAAAATGATGGTCCTGTCTACAAAACAGTTGTCACTCTGCCCGTGCCCTTGAAGACTTAAATATGAAGATCGCAGTAAATAACAAGAACATTGAGTATGTTCCTAGCGCGAAACTCTTGGGAACGTACATTAATCAACATCTGAAATGGGAAGACAACGTGAAGTACACTGGTACCTCTTGTTACGCTACACTAGCAATGCTTCGCAAGGTCAAAAATATGTTGCTTTTCCATATTTATTATTATTATTATTATTATTATTATTTTATTATTATTATTATTATTATTATTATTATTATTATCTCTAGCGCACTCGTTTGAAGTAAAATCTATGGGAGATATATGATTATGAAACAACTGTCTGCGGTCTGTGATAGACTAAAAAAACATACCATGTAAGATTATTTATCGACTAACTTGGAATTTAGAAACTTTAGCAACTCTGTTTCACAGGCCAGCAAACGTGAACGCTCATGCATGTCATAAGTTAAACTGGTGAACCGGATACAGACGGCTTTATTCAACGCGGACCGTGTACTGTTCTTCAACCCACACGGCTTCGGTTTCATTAATGTATCAATGCGACAATGTTGTGTGAGTTGAAATTCGAGGATTTTAACCTCAGCTAAACAGTGGAATCAGTGTCCGCGTATTTGCTGCGCATGGTTGAATATAAAGCGATAAAACCGCAGCTTGTAATAATTGTTCCCCCGCATTTTTACAGACGAATGACTTCCGGCATAATTTAAACAGCATGTTAAGGGAATTGGCGATGGTAGCGTGATGCAGCCATGTGTAGAGAAAAAACAATAAACGAATAAAATAAAATTAAGAATGGAAAAGGAATAAGAAAAGAAACGCACCAAAACAAACCGCAGGAATTCTATACGGTTGTTTCCCTCCGAAAAAAAGGTAGGGATCCGATCAGATGGATAATCATCTGAATCATGTTATAATTCCTGCGTACTGAGATTGTAAACAAGCTCTCATGGAAAATGCCCGGAAATGTTGGCATCCATATAAATCTAAATGCCTGGATTTTAAATGTTAGTAAGTCAAGAAATAAAAAAACAATAAACGAATAAAATAAAATTAAGAATGGAAAAGGAATAAGAAAAGAAACGCACCAAAACAAACCGCAGGAACGAACAAACATGTATGCCCATCAAATTTCTACTAGAACTTTCTCGACTAAAGTACGCCCATCAGTTATAATTTAAACCTGTCAGTGCATATTGAGTGACTAAGTATCATCGCCAACTATTTCGGTCACGACAATTCTCCTCGACTTACGTGAAGTGGCATTTATCGCTGCTCTTCTTCTTGTACAAGCGGGCTCATATCCCGCGACGCGTGGGACAGAATTTGTTGTTTATATATACTAAAGTTTCGCCCATACAGAAACCACTGACGAAAATCACGAGCCAGGGATAACCGGAAGTTACAAAATCTCCCAAGTCTGGTTGCTAAGGAGTGACATTATGAGTCTGCATTGGAGCCATCAACGTAATCGATTGGCGGTTCACTGCCGGAGCGTCTTAGCGCACCTTATAGAATGTCATGTGACATGAATCTTCGAAATTAGCATTGTATTTAATATACGCTTCAGCGGCAGAATTAAATTTACCGGCATGCGGCACTCTTTACGCGGTCTACTCACGGTTTTTGTCGTTTTACCCGAATGGTAAAACGCTAGTTTCGTCAGATGTTATGCTTTAGAGATGGCTGCGATTGGTTGGAAATATGGCATATTTCGAAAAGTCCTTGCATCACTGTATGCCTGAGTACTTCTGAGATATATAAGATGAATAGTTTTTGAAACGCAAGTAAACGTCTAGGCAAATGTTGTATACGTCCTTTATGGTTCAGCGAGGTTGAAGTCCTTCCATCATTGCATGCCTGAGTGCTTCTGGGATATATAACATGAACAATAAAGGTGTAGGTGTATCGCCGACATTTCACATCGCATACATGAAAGGGCAGACGTACGGCGTACGGTGACCAAAACCAAATTTTCTCGAATAGATGGGTTACCATGTTTTCTTAACGATGGTACTCCACTTGGCGGCCCTTCGGGCAGCTGGAGCTCCGCTAAAAAGGAAGTTACAGTTGAAGAGTTTTATTAGTCTCTTTAAGAGTGCTTGACCCGGCCGAGTTATTGATAGGAATATTACTGAACTTGATGGAGGTTACATACTTTTTTGCAGTAAGTAAAACCAGTTTTTTATACTAGTTATGTAGTCAAATCAACTAATCAACAACTTAATTGAAATGGTGAAGTATTTTAGCTGGCCCTCCAGGCTACTAATCGGGGACTCTGTGTATTGTATGTGTGAGAGAGCGGCAGACCACAGCAACCGCGAACTACGTCCCATACTCTTTTCGACCAATGAGTGGAACTATTTAAGTCCCCTTCAAGTTTAGCGTGTAGGGGTGAAGTACACAAGGCCAACGGCCTAACGTCACAGCCTAATGACTCGATCATCTGATAAACTGAAGCATATGTTGATGACATTTAATAGTTCAACGTTAGCACTAACACGTCAACATTTTTTTGGTAAACTTTTATCGAAACTTATACTTTCCTAGTTCACCGCAGATGCCCTCGCTATTTCTAAGCTTTAGGTTTGTCCTTGTTTACTTAGTCTAGTACACCGACCTTACGAAATTACCCTAAACTCATCAAAGCTTTTAATTCCATTGGCCTTGTTTCTTCGGTTCTCAGAATCAAATCAGATCAAATCAAGTATTTAAGCTCGATAACGTGGGGATTGGTTGCCCAATCTCCCTAGCCGGGGGCTCATGTATTAAACGTCCGAGCATTCCGGATCGAATTGGAATTAAAAAGTGTTCGTTTTTTGAAGAGCGGGGAAAACCGGAGAACCCGGAGAAAAAACGCTCGGTATTATTCAAGTGTACATTTAAAGTATACCTCTTCTCCATTTTCCGTTATTCGTGGGACAAACTCAGTGGTTAGAAATGGAAACTCAAAGTTATGTAAGTGCTTCACAATGACCTACAAAGGCAACCCATTATATAAACTGATTATAACGTATAGATATAGCCTATTTAGCGCTCTTTTAATGATGAGGTAAGGCATACAGTAAACTCTGCGTGTAAGTTACGAAGCGGGTAACTTGAAGATAAGAGAGATTTAGTCAATTCATAGAAATCAAACGGTTACAACTAATTACCTGAGAAACTGATTCAGTTATGCTCAAACAAACGGTCACAGATGTTTTGGCCCAAATTTTACGATAAAATCACAAAATGATACGGTTTGAACTCAACCGACTGATTTTCGCCAGAAACGCTTTTGTTTTAACTCTTTCCCAGCGGGCTCTGTAATTTACCGGTCCTAGAAGACCGGTGCTTTGAAAACCTGCAACTTTCTCAAATCTCGGACTATGTTAGAAATGAGCCATTGCTGTTGCCAAACACACATTTCCTTAGACTTTAAACCCCTTTAAATGACTAAAACTCCCGAGTTTCCTTGAATACGACTGTTTATTTTGTTGCAAAATCATAAAACGCTGTAGTACAACACCAAACAATATGCAAATTTGTCGTGAAGTTTTTCAGACAAAATTTCCTCTTGAAGCTAAAAGTTCACATTGGCAGCAAACTTCTACTCCACTTCTTGCAATTTGTTCCACTTTTCCTGCTCACTTTCTTTAGCGCGACGTGGCTAACGCTATTTGATTTCAGTTGCTCTCATGGTCTGTAATTTTCACGTTTGCGACTCAAAGGAATTCTAGGATACTCTTGCCTAACAGCAGCCAATTTCCATTTCACGTATTTTTTAGAACCGTGTCGAGCCACCCAGTCCTGCTGGCAAAAGATTGCACCGATTTCATTATTTACAAGTTAAAACTCGCCAAAATTGTCATGCCAGGTCCGGGAATCCAGTCACAAAACGACTAAAGACACAACTTCACTCCGTGAATTGCCATCACCCGCTCGAATTCGTTGAGCGGCCCATTTGGTGTGAAATTGCTTCTCATCTCTGTTTTCTTTCAAAAGAAGGCCTCTACCCATCAACCCAGCTTTATGATGCCAGGCAGGGGGCTTCTGAGGTGGAAAATGGCTCGGAAAACACACTTATAAATCAAATAAGTAATGAATTGAAGCTGCAGTAATCGTGTAGAAATAAACGACAGCCTTAGCGTGACGAGCGTGACAACAAAGATAGAGCCTTCGGTCTTGTGGACCAGCAAAATCTCCGTGGTAACCCCTAATATGGAGGAAAGAAATTGACTTCGCCATCAACCCTCAAAAATCATAAAAAATGAGGTACAAAATGGCCGCTGGAAAAGAGTTAAAGCCCAAGAAGAAATTTGAATGGAATACTCTTGGACAAGAGGTGGCCAAGTCATGAAATCGGCGAGAAATTTTACATTATTGTACAGTGACATTTGTGTGCATGATAAACACTTATTTGTACACAGTAAACTTATCATACAAACAAAATAACGGGGAAGTAGGTTCCATCCTATCCTATCTCATCCAATCCATCCTATCCTATCCTATCCTATCCTACTTGTAGCTTTATCCTGTATAGCACGACCTACCCTATCTATTACACTATCCCATGCCATGCTACTGATCGTTTGATTTGAAAGCATTTGGATGTAGGTTTTCCATAACATTCATCCAGCTATTTTACTTTGAATCATTCATGCTTTTTAAAATTGTCGTGTAATTATTATCTAAACAAGTGGGTGTTAAATATAAAACATGTTAAATTACTTCTTCTCTTCCAGATTTTCGCCATGATATTGTTGAGTTTTCAAGGAGTTCAGTCTAAAGTGACGCTTCGCTCCTCATTCAGACATGAAAAGCGTTGTTCTGGAAATTTAATCAGGATTCAGTGCAATTCCACTGGGCAATGCGAAGCAAAGTGTAACGGGAGAACGTCAAAAGATGCAAGAACACGTAAGCAAAAAACGCTAGTATGTACTTTCCTTCTTTGTTTCTTTCTTTCTTTCTTTCTTTCGTTCCTTCCTTTCAGGGTTAAAGTATAGCAAATAACAGAGAGCATACAAACCTCCACATATTCTTTCATGGCGATAAAAGTCACTGAGGAACTCGTAAACAAGAAAGACACAAAATACTACAAACTTGTTGCTCAGAAGCGGTCTTGTATTGCATAAATTTTCACGGAGTTCTGTATGGGTCGACGGTTGATTGACAAATGATCCGAACGTACCTTAGGTACCGCTCCTTATATAACATTTCTTCGTGTTTAAAGGAAAGAAAAGAAAAAAGAAAAAATTACTATGGACCAACGAAAATGTGAACTCGTAAACGAACAAATGAGCAAAAGATTGTATCGTTATCGATTTTATACTCTATACTTATTATTCAAGATTTGAAAATCAAAGAAGTCGAAAGGAGGGATACAACACAAAGTCGAACGAAGGTGTGCATCAGATTTAAAGATGGTTATGCACTGAAGGTCCAAAACAACGAACTGGTACTTGAGGTGAGTGAACCAAGCTACAATCGAGTTGAAATCGTAAAGGGATCCTACACTCTCTTTAAAAAAAAAAAGTCTTAAAAAAAATAAGAAAGAAAGAAAGAAAGAAAGAAAGAAAGTAAAGTTGAGGTATTCGAAATAAGTATCGGACTCAAAACTGCATTTCTAATACGTGAAATAACGTCTGAATGCATACAAAAAGAAGGATATCAAGATCACTTTTTTCGCTTTTAAATTTCCGAGCGCCGCCATTTTTGATTCCACTAAATCATTTGATTGCCCAGATGCTCAACACAAAGTATTTTCTGCTAAATTTGCTTCCTGACAATAGCTGCAATTGACGTAATGAAAGAAAAAATGGCGGATCTCCGGAAATTAAAACTAGTGAAAAATAGGCGACAATGAAGTGTAATTTCTTGTGCACTAAATGTTATTGCTACGTTTAAAACTAAATTTTGCAATCTAATGATTATTTTCAACAACTTGGGGTCAATTTGCTGTAAGAGTGGAGGTTCCCTTTGATCCTTTTATCACTAGTTTGGACATTAAGAATTCTTTCAGTTTTTTGACGGATACATATCGATCAGGAAAAAAAAAAATGGCGAAAATCGACTCTATCCCCGCACCTAAAATTTAGAGCTTATAGGAGCTGCGAGGCTACCACATTAACTTTTAAACCCACGACTGAGAGTTAACCGTAGCATTCGTTTGCTTAGTTTTACGTTACGCTCATGTTTAAGTTCACGAAAAAACTTGGGGCCGAAAACGAAATGAAAAATTTAAATGAAATTTTAAATCTGAATCATAGTTAATTGGCTTTATTCGTTGTTTTTTTTAACAACAGCCAGATTAATAATTATGCATCAGTGACTTTTTCTTTTGATCCTGAA